>PVJA010005065.1:0-81319 GCA_004027025.1 Myocastor coypus | reverse complement strand
GAAGAAAGGGCAAAGGAAAAACAAAAACTAAATGCAAGATAGTTAAGGTAGCTACACTCCTAGTGTTTCCTAGGACACTGAAAAGAAAGGCTGTGCTGCTATTAACGAAGCACTTGCTCTAGACAGGATCCAGTAAGCCTACTGGCCTCCATTACGCCTCTGTGTAACCTGCAACCCGCCTCAGCCATGGATGTAATCTCTTGTTCCTGTCTCCACTGTGTTTGAAGAAGGTGGAATTCAGTGGAACTTTCTGTCCAATCACCTAAGGCAAACATGCTGTTCATAAGCATTCTATTTGGTTACAAATCCTACAAAATCCCTGTTCCTTCAGCGTTAGGGGCTTGGCTCCTGGGTGGAGGACCCTAACCAAGCCCTCCATCCTGAAGGAGTCCATACACCTGCTTCCAGAACTCCAGGTGTCATTCAGTCCATTGGTCGTGGTCTGTGGCCAGGCTCAGTGGGAGCTGTGAGCACCTTCCAAGAGCTGGAAACACTGTTTTATGAGCTGTAACTGCTACGACACCAATGCTGTGATTTGGACAATTCGTCATGCCTATATCTTGTATCGGAGTGACTATTTTGGAGATGATATGCTGTGCATTAACAAATTATTTTGTTTTTATTTTTTAATTTTCTTTAAAATAAAGAAAAGAATTTTCCACACTTCCATATGAGGGAAAAGGAAGATATTAAAGGATATTTGATGAAGTAATATATCAAGTACGCAGTAAGAAAACAAGACCTAAATTGAAGATAAAAGAATAATTTTTTCTGATTTGGTTGGACATTAGGATGGTGGAAAGTAACGTCAAATTGAAGACCGCAATCAAAAGTAAATTTGCCCAGCTTAGGAGTGTTCATAACTGCCATAGGTGTTCAGTTAAGAGCAGATGCAGTACATGGAGCACAGACAGAGCACTTGAGAGGAACTTTTAAAAGAAATGGATGCCCACAGGAAGAGAAAAGCGCAAATATGGTACCTTTCTCAGCTTGTTGTTATCTTAGGGATCCAACATGGGACCAAACAGAAATATGTCTTCATAACTGTTAGGTTCAAACCCATGAAATTGACCAGACTGGGCATTCTGACACATGTAGAAAATTTATTGTAGGCACCAAGCAAGCGGCTGTCTAGTGGACTGGACTAAGACAGCAGTGAGCACGGGAGGGACAGGAGACTTCACAGGCTCTTTTAGGGAGGGTGATCGTGGGCTGCAGCAGCCAGATTGCAAGCGCACGACCTTGGTCTTCCTTGCAGTTTAATTCTGTTTACATCAATGATGTAACTGGTCATGACCAGCATGGGTCAAGGGGAGGTGAGTCAAGAGGAGGGTACACGAAGGGCAGGGTTGGGGTCGGGGTTTGGGCAGGATGCCTAGGAGACAAAGAGGGGGAGCATGTGGTGTAGAGAGCTCGGGAAACTGAGTTCTATCAATGACATAATGAATTTAATTCTCTTAGATTCAAGCCAATAAATACACATTTACAGTATTACAGAAATGAAGCCATTAATCATCTACAGATGTTAATCTCAATTAACAAAGTCAAACATTAAATAAAATATTAAATATAAATTTCTGGCCTTTAAGCTTAATTAAATATCTAATTTATTTTACTTGAGTAAATCATTCCTAATTTGATCAATGAATTAACTGCAAATATGTGTTTTGAATGGTCAGTTATATATATATATATATATATATATATATATATGGCACTGTCTAGATGGCAGTATAAGAACATTTCAATGCTGTCTTCAAGATTCTTAATCTCTAGAGCAGCAAATATTAGAAGTTTCAAATAAGGAAACATGTATAAAAATTCATCATTGGAGAAACAAAGCAAGTATAGGCCTTCAGCCTGACTATTTAACCATTAGGCTACGGAACATAAGCTGAAGTCTTGGACCTAAAGTATTCCATATTGTAAGTTAGAAGAAAAATACACATCATGCAACAATAGAAGATAACACTTACCGAAGTGAAAAGTTATTATAGTGAAACATATGAGCTACGCTGTGAGCAACGCTAGAATGGGAAATAGTTAATGAAGAATCAAGTTGGTTGAGCGTTTTATGTAAAGAAGGTATCAGTAGTTGACAAAATGTAGAAATTTGAACTCAAGTAAAGAGTACCATAGGATCCAAAGGACAGAAGCTCATCACTCGAGACTACAGATGACTGTTGCCTTGAACAGACTTTGTAGAGAGCCTCCCTCCCCAGCAGACCCCGGCACCCGGATTTCCACTCTTCGCACCACAGAACAGGCTCAGCAGAAGAGCGAGGGAGCGCTGCTCAGTGACTGGTGAGACAAGGGCCAGAAAAGGATAACAACTTTCTTTTTTTTTTTTTTTCTTTAAACGAGGAATCCAGCCTGCAATGTTGCCTTGGCCAGGCCAAGCTCTACCTCTAGCCAGGGACGAAGCACTGAGGCACCATGTGGAGTGCGTCTTCTCGCAGAGGGGTTTGAGCGAAGGCACCGTGCACGCAGACGTCAGCGCCAGAACTAGGAGGCGGCCAGCCTAGCCACCTACACCACATGGGCTGCCCTGGTGACGCCCGCAGACAGCAGAATTTGGACAAGTAGAAACCAAGAGCGATTAGGAAAAAGAGGACAAACCCGTGAGGATGGGGGTGTGCAAAAGTCTGGAGGACGATTGCCTTTAAAGCTGTTATAAAGCTGACATGTTTAGCAGTAAAGAAAGGGCACATAAAGTGTTACCAGAGAATCCAAGTCCTAACAGAGAATTATGCTGTTTAAAAGTAGCTAACTTTAAGCTGTAAGAACGTAAAGTGTTGCTCCTGAGAAGTTGTCTGGAAATGGAACTGCAAAGAGAGAAAACAGTTCAGAGGATTTTTTATTTTTTGCTTTGGGAACAAAACTATGCAAAATCTAGAGTTACTACAGATTATTAGCTTGCTTGTAGTTGATTTTGGGGGCATTACCATGAAACCATAATAAAACATATAAACTTATTGTGCCTTTCTTTACCCGTTGTGTTAAGCATTGCTATCCAGAGAAGTGCATTCCATAGCATACAGAGCCCACTGGTACACAGTGTGAGGGGACCTACTGTAGCCGGCGTTCACCAACGGAGACCAGGCTGTCCCAGCGGACAGTGCAAGTCATGCGCTGCAGGCAGAGCCTGGAGGCTCTTAGACATAGCATACCAAGGTGAAAGGCTTGGGAAACAGGGACGCAGGTGGTTTCTGTGGCATCACACACAGTCTTAGACATGAGGGACAAGACCTGAGCAGAGGCACTGGTGGAAGATCTGCAGACAGACAGAGGCCTCAGGACTGGGAAGAGGGCGCCACAACCCAAACACAAAAGTGAATAGGCTTCCTCTGCCTCCTAGATATTTTTTTTTCTTTAAAATCACACCTGGAATGTATAAAAAGACCAAGTCACATTTCAAACCTGTCTAAATCCAGGCACACAAAACATTAGTGTAATCTAATAACACCCAAGAGGACTGCAGAGTGATGTCTGGGAACTGACAGAAATCAAATACGATAAGACAATGGAGTCACACATAAAATTGATTATGGAAAGTGGTGTCGTCTACACTCATCTTGCACCTCTTTCCCTCCAACAGCATTTTTAAAATACTCACACAATGTGAATTAATTAGGTTTGCCTGTAGTGGAATGCAACTTTGATATAAATTTTCATCAAAGATAAATCTCATCCCAGAGTATTTTAAGCTAAGAAAGACAAAGGCACTTTGCTATGAAATTTGCTACTACAGCATTTAACTACATTTTGTGGAGTGCTGTAGAGCTTTTAGACTGACAGGTAGTAAAATGTCACCATTTGATTTTCTGCTATCAGTTGAACTCATTCATATGGTTTTCCTTGTCAGCGGTAAGATTATACTGAAATACTACCATTCCTACTACTGGTTGGCTATAAGTTTGTGTAGAATTGTGAGAATTTACAAGAAGGGCATTATCTTCTTTATGTGGAGAATTTCAATTAATCTTTTTAAAAAAGTTATTTTGCCTCAGTTACTCTTCTCTCATTGCTGGGACAAATACCTGACACTCAAAATGAAGGAAGAAAAGGTTTATTTAGCTCACAGTTAACGGAAGTTTCAGTCCATACTCAACTGGCTCCAAGGCTGAGTTGCACAGGGCAGAGGACAACAGTTCGTGGTGGCAGAAAACAGAAAACTCACAAGAACAAATGGGAAGACTGGTGTCAACAGTGACCACAGAAAGAAAGTGCACCTCACTTACGTTCCACTCAGACTCTTTGCCCAGGCCTGATGTAGCGTTCACACCCCTAATCCCAGCAGCACTCACATCCATAATCCCAGCATTGTATCCTGAATTACTCACCCGTCTAGAAGAACACCCCATGACTGCATGAGGCTTTGGGAGCACAAATAAACACAAACTATAACATATTTGTTTGGTCCAGCATATCTCTCTGCAGCTCAGATTTGTAGTGATCCTCCTACCTCAGCCTCCCCAGCACTGATATTATAGGTATGCACCACCACACTCGGTTTTGGTGCCTGGCAAAGAACACTCGGGGTTCCAGGGCTGGAAAAGCATGGGGTACTAGGGATTGAACCTGGGTCCTTGTGCTGGTCACGTGGGTGCTTAGACTGTTAAGCTATATCAATAGCCCTACTAATATTTATATGATAGCTAGAAGAGCAGGTGTTATTATTGTAAATATTACCATGTGTGGAAAATGTAAAATTTAGAAAAGAAAATTATATAACTTTTCCCACATACCCTAGATCAATAGTACAATGACATATTCTCTTATATGGCCATCTACCACATAGCAACCAGATGATATAAAAAAAAACACTGTTAAATGGTAGTTACAAATGCTTCGTATGCTATTAAATATCTCCAAATATAAGACACTACAATAGAATTATATTTCAATGAACTGTAAATAATGTATGATAATTTTCAGGTTTAGTGTATCTTTATTTTATACTGTTTTCATTGACAAGGACCATCTCTTAAAGAAAGAAAGGAAGGAAGTTAGCGGAGGATATTAATGCAGAGTAGATAGCTGGAGAAAGCAAGCGGTAATGACGAAGTTCTGCGTTATGGACGTTTAAGCTAGTGCAAGTAATAACATAAAATTTTGCTCACAGTTGTATCCCACATTGCAGGAGCTGTTTAGGGCAGTCAGGTTTTGCCATCTGGAGCCACAGCTATTGGTAGACGGTGTGAGAGCTTTCTCAGGGCAGCACCTGAGCACTGTGATTTAAAGCGGTAAATCAAGATTGCTTCAAAGTTTGCCCCGTATTCAGAACACCATCTTGCTTCTGGAATCCTGCCTGCAAAGAAAACGTGTTCTGCATTAGTTCATTATTCTTTTCTCATAGACCGTAAAACAGAGATCTAGAATGAAAGCAAATATAAAGTGAAAGCCAGTGCCATCAGGGGACGCTGAAGCTCTCTGGAGCCACACAGGCCCGTTCTGCGCATTCTCCTCCATCTGCATCACCGCAGGCGGTACTGGTCAGGTCCTCCTCGCCAGGTATGGGCTCACCTCCTCCATCCCCGGCAGCAGCTGTCCCATGCTCCTCCAGCTGCCTGCTGGGACAGGGTCTTAGTTCTTCTCTCGTTCCTGTCCCTGCCCTGCCCCAAAGCCGGCAATGCATAGTTAGATTTTCCAGTGGCAGTGCCCCCACCCTGACGTAGGAGCTTTATTCTCCCACTTTTGTGCCCCAAATCCTAGAAGATCCTCCATGAGAAGAACAATGATGTGGCTTCCTCTAGACCTGGAGGCGGCCAGTGCCGCAATGCATTCTGCGGCAGGGTGGTGTCACCAAGAAGGGCTGAGTGGGCTTTGCTCCCGTCCCCGCCCTGGGTGGTGCCTGTCTCCTGCCTTCCCTGGGTTATTGCCACAAGGGTTCCTGGCTGCCTTGGTTCCCTCTTCTGTGTCCTCACTGACATTCCTAATAGCGGCTTGTTTTCCTCAAGGTCATGCCTGCTACGCAGTACTAAACGATTTGCTCCAGTCAGTCTCAACAGGGGTTACCGCCTGCCCAAGACTAAGTTTGAATACTTGCGGAAGAACCCTTATCTTCTAGTGGAAATGCTTCTGAAAATTTTATGTATAGTAAAGCATCTTTTCAGACATGCATCCCCCACTTTGGGCTTAGCTTTCCCATTCACTTTTGGACTCTTATTGACACTTATTATTGATTATTTGTGATACTGGGAATTGAGCTGGGGATATTTTTATTGAACTACATGCCCAGCTCATTTTTTATATTTAGACAGGAACTTGTTACATTGCTATGTTGTCCAGGCTGCGCTTGAAAATATGGGTCCCCCACCAGACTCTTGGGATCACAACTGTGCATCACCCCACCTGGCCTATTGTCAGAATTTTTTGTTAGAATTTATATTTAATAAAACCTCAAATAAATCATGAAGGAATCTGGCTATCATTTCCACATATTTTCTTGTCTTTCTGTCTCTCTGTCTCTCTTTCTCTCTTTTCTCTCTCTCTCTCTGTCTCTCTCTCTGTCTCTCTCTCTGTGGATGAGGGATTGAACTCAGGTCCTTGAACTTGCTAGGTAAGTGCTCAATCTACTGAGCTATCTCCCCAGCCCTATCTTTCTTTCTTTCTTTCTTTCTTTCCTCTTTCTTTCTTTCTTTCTCTCTCTCTCTTCCTTCCTTCCTTCCTTCCTTCCTTCCTCCCTCCCTCCCTCCCTCCCTCCCTTTATTTCTTTCTTTCTTCCTTCTTAGGGCAGGGTCTTGCTATCCAGTTCAGGCAATCTTTGAACTCATTACATAGCTGGCCTTGAACTCAGAGTGATCCTCCTGGCTCAGCCTTCTGAGTGGGTGAATTATAGGTGTGTGCCGGCACTCCTAGCTCAGACACCTTTTCAAACCAATATTTTCCCCCACCTCTGACCTCTCACAACCTCAATCTGCTGTGTGTCATCGCATCAGCGATGGATAGCATGAAGCACATATTGTTTTAAATGGATAATACACATGATGTATACTGTGGTGCAAAATAAGATAATATCAGTAAGAATATTAAGCAATGTGCTTACAATTTGGACTTGAACTTAAAGGCAGTGAAGAACTATGAGTAGCTCTTCAGTAAGCAAGAATCTTGTTGTGCCTTGCATCTTCTTTCTTTCTTTTTTCTTTTTTATATTATGGCTGGCTCAGCCTGCTGTGGGGGTGGGTGCAGCATGTGGTGCCAAGGATGGAACCACAGTCCCTGCAATTGACTAAGCTTCCCTAAGCTTGCCTAAGTAGGTGCTTTAGACTGCTGAGCCATCTCACCAGCCCATGCCTTGCATTCTCAAACATTCTTGAGGCAGTAAGTAGAATTCACTGGAAGGAATGAGTAATTGAAGATCAATCCCCTGTAGAGACCAGGTAGGGGAATGGTGACCCTTGAACTCTGCTGGTAGCAGGGCAGGAGGTCTTGTATGGGAACATGGCTGACACAGTTAGCAGATAGTTCTGCTCTAAACCTGGAGAATGAGTGACATCGCCTGTGGGTGTAGGAGGATTCCCAAAGGACTGTTTCTGGAAATTTGGCTTGGCAAGTTGCACCAGTAGTAGAGTTTTGAAAGATCTATGCGAACAGAATGGTAGAACTGAAATACAAAGAGGATTTTTCTGAAGTGTCTGAAATTTCGGTGAAAATATATAATTATTCCAAGGACCTGGACATGTCCTTGGAAAGTATGTGTGATAGCATTATACATAGGAAGTATGACCAAAAAATTAAATGAATATTTAAAAATTGGAAGCTATTATAGTAGGAGATATTTGGCCCTAGTGTCCCTCAGGATGCTGGCACTTGGAACACCTAGTCGAGTGTTTTGTTGCTTTCCGAGAAGCTCTGGACATCCTGCTTCTCGGGTGTGGATGCACCTGTTCTGAGAAGTATTAGCATGAATGCATCCTATACTACATTAAAAAAAATTTTTTTGAACAGAAACTGATGTTGTGTGCTTGCCCGTTCTACTAAGAAAATGCATTTCCTCTCCTGAGTATTTCCTTGAAGCTAGAGATATTTTTTCTATAATATTTGAATCCATTTGCTATTCCTTAAACCTGTCTTTCTCAAGATTCCATTGTTTTCAAAATTTGGAATCATAACTGCTTTCCCCCATAATTTTCCCACTGCACATAAATGCTGTTGTCACAACGTTCCCTCCTTTCTCTGCCTAAAAGGTCTTTCTTCAGTCTTATTGCAAAGCTGCTGTCCCTCACACAAGGCTTAATTCTTAAGAGCCTCTTCCTCTAATGCATTTTCACACAGAACCACATGCACTGCAGCTTTCTATTGAATCCTTCTATGCATTACTGTAAAAATACATTTTGAAAACTTTTTTTAAAATTACAAATATTTTTTAAATATAGAAACATATATTAACAAAATGTTACTCATTAACACTTATTCTTATTCCCATGAGTATCTCAATAATTCTGTTATAAAGTCTCTAAAGATATGGTTTGGCTCCTATCTACCATGTATTTTCCAGGGAAACCATTCATGTTACTTTATATTTGGATGGAATATTCTTCAGGGAACATTTACAAAAGTGTTTCTTTTTCCATTTTATATATGAACTGAATAAAACAGCTCAGCTTTGATTCCCTGATAGGGAACATCTTATCATTTTAAATGACTGGTGACACTGAAAATAGTTTGAAATGAAAACAACTTGAGTGGTGATCAAAGAGCAAAGTGGAAATTTGAAATGTTGAATGTGAAAAGCAAAAACTCACAGAAAATGGGAAACTTAATCTCATAGAAATGACTTCTAATTTACTTTTGGATCATTACACATGAAAATGTCATTCTAAAATTCAGGATTATCCAGTTTTGCCCTGTGGTGGCTATTAAGCTAATTCTCAAGGTCTTTTTCAATTTCCTGTTATAAGAATTTGCCATTTGTGGCTGCCAAGCTGAGCAACCATGCCCAGCTGGCCCACTTAAGCAGGGCAAGCTGGAAGGAGTGGAGTCTAGCAGCCAGATCTGAGCCAGTCCCGGCATGCCAAGTTTGAATTTGGTAGAACTAGGCCCAGACTTACAGGGAGGATCTGCATGACACTGAGGTGATAGAAGGTAACTTGGGCGAGCCTTGGGGACTCCAGATTCATGAAGGGAGGTACACAGAGGGAACTTAGGGGAGCTTAAATACTAATTTATGATTTATAAACTTCATTGTTATATAGATATATTTGATCCTATGATCTAAAGTACAAACCCTCTAGGACCAAAGTTTGTCAATTTCTAAATTTTACTAGCTATTATTAGTATTGCTCATTATCTGCAGTAACAAGAAGTTTTCCTTTGGGTCATAATATCAGGAAGCTCTCAAGTGGTAACCTGACGAGGGCCATATATCAAAGGATGGAGGACACTGTCAAACAGAAATCATTATCTTACTCTCAATCAATAGCAAAGGCACCAACTTGGTACTCACACAAAAAAAGACTCCCTGACACAGGATAGATACCTAAAGAACAGATCCTTCATGGAGAAGTTCTGATAGTAGTGACGCAGCTGCCTACTCTCAAAATTTCACAAAAATGTATCATAGAAATCAAAATAAAGAGTTCTCTTTGAAACAGAAAATGCCAAAAAGCAAGGCCCCAAGACCACCCAGAACAAACCCAGGAGATAACAGCATAGAAGAAATTGGAAGCTGAAAATCTGAAATCTCTGAAATAAGAGCAACTCAAATAAACAAATAAATGCAGAATGGTATAGAGGCAATCAGATCAGAAATAATCTCACAGGGATCCATAGAGATAGCTCAGTGGAATAAGTGCTTGCCTAGCAAGTGCAAGGTCCTGAGTTTGATCCATAGTACCACAAGAAAGAAAGAAAGAAAGAAAGAAAGAAAGAAAGAAAGAAAGAAAGAAAGAGAGAAAAAGAGAATCTCACAGGCAAAATAAAAATAATCATAACTGTAATGAGAAAATACCTAAGCATTTCTTTAGAAATGATAAAAATATATGAGAATAGAAAAATGATAAAAATATTAAAGGAATAATGTAGAAAAGCAATAGAATGCATGAAACAGATTTAATAAGCTATATGGGAAATTAACTCTCTTAGAAGTTGACAAAACCATATCACTAAAAGTGAAGATAGATTTTCAGAACTTAAGACACTAGTGCAGCTAGTGAACAAAAAGGAAAAAATTCTTTAGAAAGAAAGAAAGAAAGAAAGAGATCTAAGAAACAATAGTTTAACAGCTGCAAGATGATGTAAAAATGAATGATATAAGACTAATAGATATCAATGAGAAAGAGACAGTCAACACAAATGACATAAAAAGTATATGGGTAGAAGTAATGGCAGAAAACTTCCCAAATAAGGGGGATCAGTCTCACATTCAGATAACTTAGACATCCAGAACTCCAAATAACTTTAACCCAACTAATACTACACTGAGACATTTAATAATCAATGTCTCAGAAACTCAGCACAAGAATATACTAAAACCTACTAGAGAAAAAAAGATGATATTTAAAGGAAAACCCATCACAATAGTGACGGATTTCTCCTCCCACACCATCAAGTCAAGAAGAACATGGAGCAAATTACTTAATGCCCTACAAGGAAATAAATTCCAACCCAGACTGATATACACACAAAACTCTGTTTTAAGTTTAATGGAAAATTAAAAGACTTTCAAGACAAGGGACAAATAATGACATTCATGATGACTAAACCAATCCTACACAGAGTACTAAAACATATTTAACCCATAAAGAAACTCATAGACTCAAAGTTAAACGATGGAAAACAGTATTATATGCTCCAGGAACTCAGAGAAAAGCAGGTATAGTTATTCTGTTTGCAGACAATCTGAACTTCAAACCAAGAACGATCATATGAGACAAACAAGGCCACTACATATTAGTTAGGGGGAAAATTCAAGAAGAAGAGATAACATACGTAAATATGTATGCATCAAATTTGTGAGCATGCAACTATATAAGACAAATTTTAATGGACATGAAAAATTGAAAAAAGCAATATTACAATCTTAGGTGGGCACCATAGCACCCCCTCATCTCAAAAAAGACATGTGAAGCAGACAAAATTTGCACAGAAATAGCAGGGCTGAACTAAACCTTTGAACAAATAGATTTAATGAGCTTCTGCAGAATGTTTCAAATAACAACATCTGGGTGCACATTTTATTCAGCTGCACATTGAATGTGTTCTAAAACTTACCACATACTAATCCAGACATCATGCTTTGTTAACTTCAGGAAAACAGAAAGTATCCCACGTATATTATTATCTAACCAGAGTATAATGGAGCGTGAGCTTAATGACAAGGGAAACCACAAAAACTCATAAACATATGGAAATTAAAAACTACTGTCCTCAGTAATCAATGAGTTATAGATAAATTAAACAATATCTACAATCTAACAAAACCTTAAACACAAAATACTAGAATTTTGGGCATTTAATAAAAGCAGTTCTCCCAGGGAAGGTTATGAGTGAACTTACATAAGGAAATCAGAATGAAGACAAATAAATACTCTAATGCTGCAACTGAAGCTTCTAGGAAAATAAGAGCAAACCTAGCCTGAAGCCCAATGACAGGAAAAAATTATAAAATTAGAGCAGAAATTAATGAAATTGAGACAAAGGAAACAATATAACAAATCAGTAAAAAAGCTGATTCTTTGTAAGATTAAATCATGTTGATAAACGCTTAGCCAGTCTCATAAAAAAAGGAAAGAAAAAGCACAAATCCAAGCAATAAGGAATGAAAAGGCTTAAATTACTACAGAAGCTGTGGAAATTGAGATGATCATCAATAGCTAGTTTGAAAGTCTTTATTCTCACATAATCAAAGCCACAGAAGAAATGAATAAAAACCTACATAGGTAAAAGTTACCAAAGCTAAATCAAGAACACATTAAAAACCCTGAATAACCCTTGGGCTTTCCAAATAGTTCAGCAGATTAAAGCACCTAGAAGCAGATGCAGGAGCCAGGGTTCAATCCCCAGGCCTACTGTGCTAGCCCCACCACAGGGGCATGCTGAGATGGCAAAAGAGACTGGGAATAGTGGTGCACGCCTACAATCCCAGGTCTTGGGAGACTGTAAACAGGTAGATCACTACAAGACCTGGAACACACTGCAGACCCTTCCCTAAAATACAAAAAAAAAAAAAAAGAAAAAAAATTCAACTAGTAAATTATATATACAAAAATGAACTTATCAGCTTAGTAGTGTTGGGTGACATAAATTGTTGATATTCTTTCTAAATTTGAAAACAAATTAAAAAATCATTTTAGTAAAAAAATAAAAGGAATTCTTCTCATAGCAAACGTTAGTAGATTTCTTTACCTTTGATGGTATGATCACGACTCTACGCTTTCCATTACTGAAAATTTTTGAATCCTTATCTTAAATGTTGTAAATAATTAGAAACAATGTGATTATTAAATGGCTTCAAATTTCAATGAAGGTGTCAAGTAATGCTTCCAGAAGTTTGAAACAATACATATTAACAGTGATTTGGAAACTTTTATACTAGCTCTGAACTTTCACCATAATGTTTATTTTTAATCAACTTGTGTTGGAATGATTAATATAGCTATATTTCATTTCACCATGTGTCTGCTGCAGAAATGTGAAACTCCTGATATAGAGTAGCCAGGTTTTGTTTTTGAGCTCCAGTGGAACTGCAAACACATTTGTGTTCTTATTCTCAATCCTCGTAGATCATATTCTTTGACTATTCCAGTTTAGAGGATGGCACACGCACCTGCCCGCAGAATAGGTGAAGAGTTGAAATTATAAGAACCAAGCTTCACTGACTGCCATGTCATGGCTTTATTGTATAATTGATATAAGCAATGTATTTTTATATGACGTATGTTAGTATCATACAACTTATATGACTTGAACGGAGAAAAGTCATAAAATATCAGAGTTTAACAATTTTCCTTCTTCAAATATCCTTTTGCTATTGTTTATTAATGTCTATTAAAATTTATTTTAGAGACTGTGGAGATAGTTCAGAGTGATCAGCACCTGCCTGGCAAGCACAAAGTCCCAAGTGCAAACTCTGGTGCCATGTGCTGTGAAGGTCAAGAACCTGGCATGACAGTGCACATCTGTAATTCCAACACTCAGTAGGTTAACACAGAAGAATGTTCGCTTGTTTGAGACCAGCTGGGGCTACCAAAGTGAGCACAAGGCCAGTCTGAACTGCATAGTGAAACCCTGTCTCAGAAAAAAGAAAAGAAAAAACTTAAACCATTAAAGCTTCAGACTGTAACCAAAGCATGTTTTAGATGACATATAACATATCTGTCAATAAGAACACTTCTGATGTGTTTTAATAAACTTTGAGACAAAGAAAACGTAAATATACATTTGAAATACATCTGCATATGTCACATGCTCTAATGCAGTCAATTGTATTTCGCAGGTGCTGAATGGAAACGGAAGCCTACGGACCACTCAGGCCCAAAATTCCAGATCAGGAATTCTTGTTGGGGGGAACAAACCCCCAAACAGCCTAAGAGAACCTCTGATCATCATGTTCTGTCACAAAGGCACAAAAGATCACCACACAATTACTGTCAGTAACACTATCTGAAGTAGCTTGTGAAAACAGGATTCCCCAACTTTCTCTATTTCTTTCCTTTTTATTCTTTTTTAATTTAAATTATGTATTTATTTATTCATTTTTTATTGTATTTTATGCAGAGTGCAGAGTCTCACTACGCACCTCGACCTTATAGTGATCCTCCCGTTGTCAGCCTCCCCAGTGCTGAGATTGCAAAGTGTGCCACCATACCTGGTCTTTCTCTATATTCTTTAGAAGTCAGTAGTTATGTTTAGCACATCCTTAAATAAAAATGAATTATCCTCAATCTCAGTTGGAAGAGGCGCATCTATTATTTGGAATTCCTTAAGGAAGACAGATTCATTCCCTTCATTGATGGGTTGATTGATGGAGTCATTTATTTGTGTAAGCATGGGTTCATAAGTATTTTATCATTTTGTTTGTTTGTTTTTGTTTGTTTGTTTGTTTTGTATCTAAAGGAAAGGTCTACAGGGTATTCAGGGTCTCACTACTAGATCAGACTCATAGTGTTCTGCCTGAGCTGGGATTATAGGCATATGCCACCTCACCCAGTTTCAATTGCTGTCTCAGCACACCCGCAGGAGCAGGGTTGACACAGCAGGCCCAGCTGTCGATCCGCTGACCACTGAGCCTGCTTGCAGGCAATTTAATCCACTGAGCTATTGGGCAAGCCCTAGTATCTTATCACTGGGAGTGTAAAACAACAGTGCATTATTCACTGTTGCTCAAATTATTCTGCCTTAGATTACTGGAATTTCTCTCAAATTAGTTGCTGTGACTCATTTTTTTAAAAAATATTTCCATTTAAAAAAAATATTTGTTGTTTTCAGGAATACAAATGTTAAATGATTAACTATCGTAGTCATGCTATGAGCTATTTTTGCTAAATCTAGTTCTACGTTAACATGTAAAGCCTTTCACACTCTATGGCTGCATTAATTCCTATGAAAACATTGCAAAGTTTAAAAATATTTTTTAGGTTACAGGCCTCTAAGAAAAATCTAATAAAATGGATGTAACTAGGATTTGGAAGAGTATAAATGCCCACATAATGCAACAGTGTTCAAAAATTTCAGAGGAATAAAAGATGCTAAATCCTATCAATACTCTGTAAGGATCCACAGAAACAGATTCAAGATGTCGTTTGGCAGTCTAAAACTCACTATAATTTTATTTGAAAATTGATAAATTCTATTCAATTTTCTTTAAGATGTTATCACCACAATGTTTGCCTGTGTTAGCTCATGGCTAGAGTATTTGCATAACTCATTGATCCTCAGTTTGCCCATTTTAAAATGGATCACTAAACTCTATCCAAGGAAAGACCAGCAAGATAGCTCAGCAGTAAGTGCCTGCTTAGGCAAGCATATGGACCTGGGCTCCATCCCCGGCATCACATAGCATGCCAGACCTGCCCTCGGCAGGCCACAAGAGCTACTGAGGCCAGGTGTGGTGATGCACCCTCTAGGAGCCTTAGCTCTGCAGTGAGACCCTGTACCAAATACATAGGAAAAACCTCCATCCAAGGAAATATTACAATATTTAACTATGGAATAATGTGTCCAATGGCTTGGAGCGGTCAGGCTGTTTGAGGCCACTCACGAGATCGTGCACTGGCTTTGCCGTACTTGGAATTGCATATCAAAGACAAGTTTTTCAATTTTGTTTGTTCATTTGTTTTGGCGCAGGGTCTCACTACACAGCTTGGATTCAGCGATCCTCCTGTTTTCAGCCTCCCTAGTGCTGTGATTACAGGTACACACCACTACACCCCCGATTCCATCATGGGCTCAGCGCACCCCAGCATGATGCTGGTGAAGCATGTGTTACTAATGGTCAAACCCTGGCCCACTGAAGGTTTTTCAGTTTTAAGAATAAATTTCTTAATATTTAACTTTAATTTCTTCCCACAGAGATAGGATTTTGTTTTATAAACTAAAGATCAGATACTAGACGTCCATGCTTTGAAAATAATCTTATGGATATTAGAAGCCTACAAAATTAATTCATGTAGAGCAACCTGCTATCTGGCCTTAGAATATATTTTACAAACATTTGTGTTATATGTAGCACTGTAGTTTATATTTATGTCTTGTGGTCAGAGTCATCCAATTCATAACTATGCAGCAGTGTTTCTCCCAGCTGGTTCTCAATTGGTAATCACTCCAGTGAAGTTTTAATCTGCCTCTCATAAATTCCGTTGAGCACTATGTTTTCTAAGAACACATAAATATTGCTAATAAATCTCTTTTATTTTGAACATACAACCACTTCATAAAGAATGATATTTTTTGAAATGTACTACTATAATTTTGTAATAATATTTTAACTTAATTTTAATAGTGATGTCTTTCACAGGAGTCTCTCGATTACTAAAAATTCAAGCTGGTACATTGTTTCAGAAGCTAACCCCAATCAGCTAAATAAAATTTCATGATATTTTTATCATTGAATTTATTTCCAGATTGATATATGGTATTTCAGAAGTATTGTAAACAAATTTCTGGGATTGGTAATTTTATGCATTACCTTGAGTGGTGTACAATATTGGTTAGACACTATTCTGGGGGTGCCATGGAGGGTGAGATCAACATTTGAATCTGTAGATTGAGGGGCACAGTTTATCTCCTAATGGTGAATGGGCCTCACCTAAGCAGCACAAAGCCTGAGTACAGCAGAAGTATGGTCTCTCCCAAAAATAAGTGAGCAGGGCTGTCACCTCACTTCTGCGAGCTAGGAAGGCTGCTGTCTTCCTTTTCCTAAGGCTGGAGCTGAAATCAGAGCTCTTTCTTTGCCACCAGCCTGCTTGTGTTTACTTGAGTTTAGTAATCTTAGCTCTCAGGTCTTCAGATTTGGCCCAGAACTACGCCTTCGGTTTGCAAGAATTTCCAATTTGCTGTTCTGGAACTGTAAACCTTGTCAGCTTCAATAGGAGCATCACGAGCCCATGCCCTATGAGGATCTTTATGAGCCCGGTTCCTTGTAATAAGTGTGAGTGGGGGGGTGGTATCTATAGTTTGCACTGTTTTTCTGGGGAGCCCTCTCCTCTGTCACAATCTTTTTTTTTTTTTCTTTTTAAGTCTTTTTGAGACAGGGTCTCATTTTGTAGTTCAGGCTGGCCTTGAGCTCACTTTTGTAGCCCAGGCTGGTCTCAAAATTGCGTTGATCTTCCTGCTTCAGCCTCCCAAGTGCTGGGATTACAGGCATTCACCACCACGTCCAGTGCAATTATTAATATGACATATTTTCTGGATGATTAGAAGAGTGTTAGTGGTCACGTCCATCCTTACACTGACAGAACTGAAAGAGTAGATCTTTAAGTTATGATGCACTAGTATATGTAGGCACCAAATTAAGAAACTAATTCATACAAAATCTCGACTGTCCAGGTAAAAGATAATACTTCACATTTCAAATCTAAACACAAGCTGTTATCATAGCTACTGTAAAAGAGTGAAGACAACCTATCACGTCTCTACAGATCTGTGTAATATACCCAGAACCACATGTAGATACCAGAATTTTAAGTTGCTTGATGCATTAACAGTTGGTACTAATTATAAGGACCTTGGAAGGAATCACTAAAGAAGAATACTTTTTCTACATCTGCTAAGAGAAAAGTACACTAGGATAATTAGTAAGGTCTAGAATACTGCTTTCAAAACCCACAAAGTGTTTTTCTCATGCAAAAACATTACTAATATTTATGTCTTGAAAAATCAGTTTTCCATACAAACAATTCACACAGCAAATTCTAACAACTTTCCTGCACCATGTGAGCGTCTTCACATGACCCGGTCATACACTTGTATAATAAAAGGCATCTTCAAGGAAACTGTGACACACTGTTAGCTCAGTCTTTTAGAAGCATGGGTGACTCTTGCCCACCCACAGGAAGACGAAATGATCAAACATCTTGAGTCTTCCTCATGTTACTGTACATAATTTTCACTCCTACCTGATGTAAGCTAAGCATATCCAAATGCATTATATTGCTTTGTTCTTAGTTTTTTTTTTTTACTGCCTACAGATAAACTAAATGCAAACTGTCTTATTTCTAAATTCACTAACTTTTATTAGGAGTGAAAATTACACAGCAACTTAATTGCTATATAAAGGGAAGCATTGATCTCATGTAGAAAGAATGCTTGAAGAGCAAGATCCATACCTTTCTTTATAATATTTGTTGATTATGTCCCATGTTTAAAATATTTACAGCAATATAATTAGTATTCATCCCAACACAATTCTCATCTTATTTAACCTTTTTACAACACATTTTTGTTCTTAAAATTCTTTAAATCTCACTCTCTTATATACTCTCTTCCAGCCCTTTTGCTTCTTAAGTATTCTCCAAACCCTCACATGGTTAATGATTTTTATCTGATATACAAATTTATTTATTAGCTTACATCTTGTACCAACTTTTTTTTCTTAATGTTTCCAAGTTTTAGCTAAGGATATACCAATGTTATCTAGGAGAGACACAACTGGAAGGAAAATAAACAAATGAGTGGTGTGGCTGTGACTCTAGCATGTTAAGAGCCACATGCGTTTTCCTCTGTGTTATTCTGGCTTCTGGGACTTTCATGGGCTGCGCATCCCTCACTGAGGAGCAGTTGATCTCGTGGCTTGCATATGTACCTCGCCGTGGTTGTCCACATTCTGTCAAGCATCTGGTGCTATCAGAGCAATGAATAACGCTTTTCTGCTAGGATGTTCTCAGTAGGGCCACCAGTGCTAGATCTGCAGCTAC
The DNA here is from genome assembly GCA_004027025.1 of Myocastor coypus. Taxonomy (NCBI): domain Eukaryota; kingdom Metazoa; phylum Chordata; class Mammalia; order Rodentia; family Myocastoridae; genus Myocastor; species Myocastor coypus. The sequence continues at coordinate 62,963 of PVJA010005065.1, read as the reverse complement.
CAAGAGCACATGTGTGACAAATCCAAATAGTCATATGTGTGGAAATATCACGAGGCTTTAAAACTCTTAACATTTGTTCAGAATACACATCATTAATTGGAAAAATGGGAAACAGGCTCAGTTGCCAGTGGGTGAGAATGATTGGCTCTCCTCAAAGATACTGCGAAGTAGCCTGAGATCAAGTCAGGCTGTGTGGTTTGCAGGTGAAGAGCCCTGACTTGCCATCCCATCCACGTAGTCTGACTTTGCCAAGACCTCTTTCTTGATGTTCAAATCTCAGTATGTTACTGTGTGTTGAGAATTACAAATTCCTGGGGGAAGACAGATGCTAGGACTCTCTAAACAGTAAGCTCTCTCACTGTGAGCAAAAGAGATGGGAAATAAAACATTAATAGGCAGGATGCCTAGTGAGACAACATCTGAACAGGAGAATTTTAATTTTAATGTTTAGTGCTATGAGCTAAAGATTGTCTGCAGCGTTTATCTCTATTATAGAGATAAGATATATCTACTTGGCATAATTAAAATATTTGTCACAAATGACATTTCGGCACAATAATTAGTTGGAAGTTTCTTAGTGTTCTACTTTCTGTCTTCCACATGTCCAATTGATCACAAAGCACCCACTTTTCTTTTATTGATCATTTACTTTTAGCAATAACCTCCTAGGCTACTTTTTACATCGTCTTTAGTAGACTATGGAGGTGGTGTAGTTATTTACTTCTAAGTTAATGGCTTGATATACTTTAAGATTATTAAATTCTGTTGATTTTTTGAGCTATTTTGAATGAGAGAAAATATGCTTTTATCTATGTCTGAACCTCTAGGAACCTCAGTGAATGCAACTATAGGTCCAGTCCCTATTCTGTAATTCATGCCAGATGTTTTCTAGCGCCATCATTATATTTGTGTGGATTTTTGACAACTCATTCATATTTAATATAGCCAGAATTGAATTGGTCTCTTGTTTTCCAACACTATTCTTTTTTATTCCATTACATTTTCATGCCTTCTTCACTCACTTGACAGAAATGCATACCAAAGATTTCATCACCTACTCTATCTGTGGCATTGTGTTGCTTTTTTTTATAGATCCGCCCTTTAATGTCATCCACTGTAGGATGTATCCATGGAAACAGTGCTTACAAGAACTTGCCTAAGGAAATGTGCTATAAATTATAGACTTGCATGTTAAAACCGTTCTTCCTGTCTATCAAGGTCTTCTCTTTTGTGGGACTTGCCTCCAGTATCATCACAGGGTGATCAGCCACCCAAAGTAAATTCTGTACGATCTTCAGCTACCCCTTTGCCCAGTTGTCCTTGCCTTTTAATTCTCAAGAGTGGCTCACTGAGTGTCCTCTCCTGATGGAAGGTGTGGAAGGAGCTGAAGGAGGCACATGCTGTGCCCTCATATGGAAAAAAGAGGGAGAGTGCCAACACACGCCTTGAAGTTCTTTCATAAGGGACCTGCTCCCATCCACGAGGAGACCGACCTGAGGATTTAATAACCTGCAAGGGGCTTTTTATGCCAGTACTGTTACACTACTGGTTAAACCTCAACGTCAACTTGGAAACACTACAGATTGTATTTTGAATGTTCTCCAAATGTATTAGAAGCTTGGTCCACAGAAGGTACTATCGTGAGATGATGGATTCTACAAGGAAGTCTTTAGAAATTGGGAGAAAGAGGCTCAAGTGGGTGGTGGCGTTCCAGCTCATTCTTCTATATTCTCCCACCAGAGTGTGCCTTCTTCCCTAGTGTGCCAGAGCCACTTAATCCCTTCCGGGTGCCTAGACAATAGAGCCTTTTCTTCTGGTAACTTACCGCTTCGGACATATTAGAGTGATAGATGGCTCACAAGTGCAGGTAGGGGCATTCGCAGATGGTGACTGTGGCGGGGTCCCATAGCCCTGGCGTTTAGTGCTGGGTCAATTTCTCTTTGTCCCCTCCTGTTTAGTTCAGTGTCCTCCTTGCCTTTCGCTCACGCATTCTCTCAAGTTTCGCCTTAGCAGCAACGTGTCCAGACAGGAGCATTTATGTTGCCTAGCACGGCCCCATTGTTCTCTTCTGTAAAGACCACACCATCACGACCAAGCATGCCTTGAAAATGTCATGCCTTGAGCCGTGTACCATGCTAAGAGATTTATGCAGCTTGCTGAGTTTTAACCTTTATAGGTTTTACAAATATTACTCTCAATTTGCAGGTTAAAGAATTATGAATACAGCTGGGCGTGGTGGCGCACGCTTGTAATCCCAGCACTCGGGAGGCTGAGGCAGGAGGATTGGTGTGAGTTTGAGACCAGCCTGGGCTACAAAAGTGAGCTCAGGACCAGCGTCAACTGCATAGCGAGACCCTGTCTCAAAAAGACAAAAAAAAAAAAAAAAGAATTATGAATACAAATGAATCTTCTGTAAAATCTTATAACTCTATAGGAGCCCATACTTTCAATCAGTGTAGGAAATAAAATGTGTATGTCTCATTTAGATAGAGAATATCTAGGAATTAAGCGTTAAAACTGTTGCATTGCCATTTAAAATTGAAATAAAATAAATGTGGCTAAAATGAAAATAATTAAACATATATGAAATATTTTAAAATAATAGTAATAAATGCTAAATACCTCAAGGTAGGATGTATTATAATTTGTAAACTATATATATATATATATATATATATATATATATATATACATATATATATATAGTTGCATTAAGCAAAATCTATATTATAATGAAAGAATTCTTGGCAAAATTAATAATGACTTCATGTCAAAGAAGTTGTTGCGATCTGAAAGACAAATGAGTATTTTATTTATTTATTTATTTATTTATTTATTTATTTATTGTATTATGGCCGGCTCAGCCTTCCCTGCAGGTGAGGCTGACACAGCATGTAGTGCTGGGGATCAAACTGCAGTCCCTGTGGTTGCCTAAGCTTTCCTAAGCAGGTACTCTAGACCGCTGAACCATCTTGCCAGCCCCAACATGAGTATTCCTTGTAAATTTAAAGTCCAGCTCAGTTTTAACTCATAGATATTAATGCAAAAATAAAAACGTGAAGGTGCACTGGTAAGACAGATGACTTTTTGGGATTCATCAGGGCATGGAAAACAAATTCAGGGGCCCAGCGGGATGGCTCAGTGGTCTAAAGCCCCTGCTTGGGGAAGCTTGGGCGGCTTCAGGGACTGCGGTTCGATCCCCGGCACCACATGCTGAGCCAGCCCTGACCTTGGTGTGGGCTGAGATGGCCATAAAAATGAGTGAATAAACAAAGGTTCTGAAACAAGAATAAAAATAATAAATAAAAAAAATTAAAAAAAAAGAAAACAAATCCAAACCAAACATCATTTATAGATGAATAAAGTTTTGAATGGTTGTTTCAAAAGTATAATGGAATATGTTTAATATATTTTGGAAGACTTGCACATTAGTGTGGTCCCATGGCCCAAAATCTCAGAGAAACTTAGGGCTCAGATTAAGAAGTCATTATCATTCACTAAGCCATAAAGATTAATTGCTGTGTCCCTCTATGGTTTGATCCCTCATCAGAAAACAAATCCTGTTCACCACAACTCACTTTTCAATACCAATCATGAGCCCTTTTTTCAGAGTAGAAGGAAATATCTCTTTTAATGAAATGGTTGAAAACTTAGGCACTGCTACCACGTGCCACCAATTAGCTCCACGGTCCGATGGAGGAGAGACTCTTAGGAATGTGGCGCCCCACTGTGCGCCCAGGAACCCACATTGGTACTTTGTCATTGGTACTTTAGATGGAAGAGAGGAGCCTGCTACAGCTCTGTCCTCTCCCTTTCTCTCTTGAGATCCACGGAGAACACCATGTCCATGTTCCTCTGTGCTCAGATTCTCTTTCCTTCGTCTTCTCCCCAGGCTTGCTCCAACTTCCGCCTTCCTCTTCGTGTTGGGTACAAGAGTTCAGACTGCGCCAATGCTGATCTGTGGGTGGATTGCGGCCACTGTTGCTTGACCTGCTTCTCTCCTCTCTCTTGCTGCGCGCTGCCTTGGCTGGAGCCTCTCCACATGCACACAAGAGTGGGCGTACAGATGGGAAATGGACCACCCTACCTTATTCCTAGAAAAATACAGGATTTGGATACGAAAAGCAAAGCAGATAGCATCTATGAGATCAACACATAGTCAGTGAAATCTGACATGCAGAGTTGATTTAAAAATCATACTGCAGGGAGGAGTGGAGAGATAGCTCAGTAGTCTAAGCACCTGCCTGGCAAGCACAAGGACCAAAGTTCTATCCCTGGTACTGCTTCCCCCACCTGGCACACTGAGCTGGCCAACAAGGCCACTTGTGGGGGCACACACCTGTAATCCCAGCACTGGAGAGGCTGAGACAGAAGAATCACTACAAGTCTGGCCGGCAGAGTGAGTCCCTATACCAAGCAAACAACAACATAAGTTAGAAATTAAAAAAATTTTTAAAAATAAACAGACTGGGTTTAATGAACTTAGTTAGCAATGATCTATCTGCACCTAATGAAAATGTTTTATAGGAACCCTTTTATCCAAGTTTTCAATGATAACATCTATTTTTCTTTTACAAATTCTGTTAGTAAAATAACATCCTTAGTTTTAAAAACATTTTTCTTAGTGTGCTATGAGAATTTTCTAACATAGTTAACATTTTTGGTGATAGTTCTATGAACATAGCTGGCCTGACCACAAGTTCCAGCAGGAGACCACCCAGTTGGGACTCCTTGCAGCTGCATGGGACTTTTTATTTTATTTTATTTTATTTTATTTTATTTTATTTTATTTTATTTTTGTGGAACTAGGAATTGAACTCAGGTCTTTGTGCTTGCCAAGCAAGTGTTTATTCTACTGAGCTATCTCCCCAACCCCTATGCACTTATGATATTTGTAAAAAAGTTACTTGTGTTTTAGCAACACGGAGAATGACAGATCACTCATAGTGCGGATTCAAGGGCATGGTGCAGCCATCTGCTCTTCACAGGTTGTTCCAACACTGCTTGCAACAACAGCAGAGCTTCTTACTCTAAAAGTCAGTAAGAAATCAGCCAGTTAGGGGCGGCCAGAGAGCTCAGCGGATTAAAGCACCATCTTAGGCAGACACAGGGACCAGGGCTAGATCCCCATCTTGCTGTGCTGGCTCTGCCCCGGGGCATGATGAGAGGGCAACTGAAACTGGGCATGGTGGCACACGCCTATAATCCCAACACTTAGGATCCTGAAAAGACTTGCTACGAGTCTGAGCTGGGTAGTGAGACCCAGTAGACTCTGTACTAAATAAACACACAGTGAAAAAATAAGAAATCAGTCATATATACATACATATGCAAATGCGTATACCTTGGTACACAAATAAGAACACATATACTGATATGTTAATATATGTGCATATATGATTAATGCTTTATTTTGTTTGTTTGTTTTTCAGACAGGGTCTCTCCATGCAGTTCAGGCTGCCTTGAGCTCTCTTTGTAGGGCAAGCTGGTTTTGAACCTGAAGCAATCCTCCTGCCTCAGGCTCACAAGTGCATGGCTTATAAGCGTGCATCCCCAGTCCCAGGTCATATATGTTTAGCATATACATGTACACACACATGTAATTTCTTCTTGAACACTTCAAATCACTGCTTTACTGGTATTAATGTTTTTTTTTTTTTAATTTCAAGTCTGTGTTTTAGCAATTGATCTGTTTTCTACGCACATTAAATCAAGACTCTGACTATGAAATACCTTGGGTAGTGAGGGCCTCAGTAACACATGCTTTGACTCAAAAGAGTGTGAGACCCTCAGCTTCGAGTCCTTCCTGTGGCAGCTCAGCCCCCCTCCCCCCTGCATCTCTTTCCATGGCAGATGCCTGTTGCTCAAGGCACACACATGGAAACGACGTGAGAGAGGACAGTGAACAGTATTTGGCCACCAATACATCCAAGCTATAAATCTATGTGGCAAACAGAAGCCTCACTACTTTTTACCATCATGGAAACTACCTGTGGCACCTTTTCACTTTTTTTTTTTGTGCATGTGTGTACAAGGATGATGTGTGTATGAAAATTGTGTATAATTGGCCATACAATAGCCAACTTCTTGGCTTCAGAAAAGATGTGTATATTGGACATTAAATTCTGTACAGTTAGAAAAATAAAAGACATCACTGCACATATTGTATGTAAAAACTGCCTGTGAAAATTATTACAAAAGCTGATTGTCTTTAAACTCGAAACTCTTCCGATCACTGTCCTGCGCTCATAGTTATAGCCATATCTGGGCTGCACAGTGGTCACCAGCGTCAGCCTGAGGTATAATCTAGGGGACCCTTGTTTTCTGTGTGACACTAAGAGCTAATGAAACTCTGACCCAATTAGTGGCCTCCAGTTGCGGCCAGTTTGGAGATGTGGAAGCCAAACCATGACAAAAGAAAGGAAGGAAGGAAGGAAGGAAGGAAGGAAGGAAGGAAGGAAGGAAGGAAGGAAGGACAAGGGTTGCATGATTTAGAATGATCAAGATAGCTCCAGTGCAAGTTCAGGCTTCCTGAAGCAAACACCAACATTCTACAACACTAACACAGGAGGATTTAAAAAGCAAATTATTTCCTTTCCTCCTCAGTAAAATAATGGTAATAGAAACTCTGAGTATCGGGAGTGAAGCTATAAAGCTATGCCCATCGACAGAATCAACTTAATTATGGTGCATGGCAAGCACTCAGTAACGTTACTTGTGGGTCATAACACTGTCACTCGCAGAGAAAGCACCATAATTTCTTTAACAGGTTGCAAATATGTGCTTCTGAACTGTTTGATGGCATTTGCTCTTATACACACTGCTCTGATAAGCATATTTTATGAGTATTTTTCTACTCACATTTCTAGTATTTCTCAAGCTAGAATTTTGGAGTACAATTAATGGGATTGTTGAGCACTCTGGACCATCCGATTTTTCTCACCGGGGCTATGAACCTAGGAAATTGAAATAAGATATACCTTGATTTCAAATATTTTAATTTCTGAGCATTTTGATGTTTATTTTTTAGAATTAATAACTTTAATACTTATCATATGAAAGATAATTTATTTATAAATGAAATAACAGAAATGTTACATATTTTGATATGTAAATGATTCAATTGTATCGACTCATTTATGGAGATGCAAATTTTCCAATTTATTAATTATAACTAGATCATTGGTTCATTCCCTTGGTTGTGTGATGTGGTTTTTAATATGTACAAATCTTTCTGTAGTTGTTACTAATTATTGAGTCAAGATAAAATTCTTTAAACTTTATCTAAATTAAAAATTAAGTGTTAAGCAAATTTACTCTAGAATCTTGGAATCTTGCATTTCATAGATAAATAATCCATGGAAGAGGTGGAGTTGCAAGATATTCTAAACTACTCACATCCCTGAGAAATGTACAGGGGCTTTGTGAAATATTTGACTTCTAGGTTGCATTTCTCATGAAGTAGCTCACTTATTTATTTATTTATTTATTTATTTATTGGGGTATATTTGAAAACACTTAACCACCCCAACCAAAAGATCCTTTTTAAAATAAAAGCTTTCAGATTCAGTTTGCAATAACAGCATAATTCAATATGAGCTGATGCAAAAAATTAAAGTGTCAATTTTATTCTTTATTCTTTATTCTTGACGGTGGCCTTTTCCTTTGTCTCTAGCTTTAGTTGTCTTACCCTTGAAGTGTGTTAGTCAGTGCAGCAGACACCTCAGGAAGACAGCCCCTTTAAAATAAGAAAGAAGTCTGGGAAGGAACAGCGTCTCAGAGGAGTGGGATGGAGGTCTGGCCTCTTCCTGTTGCCTCCAGATGCCGGTGCTTGCGAGGTGCCCAACGTCTGTTCTAGAATTTGCTGATGTCACCGAACAGCCCGGGAAGAGTACCTGCTTTTCCTTAATTGGTTTGATGCTTTATGATGGAGATGTCTACCATAGTGCTTTTGTAGTAAGAATTAATGGAGCTGTGTAGATATTTGTAAGACACAGGTAATATTTTTATGTGCTCCTTTGGCCTAAGGTGGCAATGTTAGGACACTGAAAGGTGACGTTGCCCTCTCACGGCCTGTGGGAGCTCTGCGGGACCAGAACCTCGATCGGTTGCACAAGGCGGAGGCCTGCTGAGCTCTCACTCCGATGTGGCCTGGGTTGCCCCAGGTGAATGCGTGCTAGCGCAGGCAGTGGGAGATCCCAGCCAAGCGGATCAATGCACCATTCTTTTGGCTTCAGAGTAAAAGGCAGATTTAGACAGCTGTATTTACAAGCTAAAGAAAAATGATCTTCAGCTTGACGCGAACAGGTTGCTAGCTCTTCCTTAATAATAAATTCATCAACAGAGAATAGACTAGCTTCATACAGTTTGTGAGATGTTTCCATGAAAATGTATTCATGTTATTTTACATTTATTATGATGATAATGATGATGATTATATACGTACTTTTTACTGTTAAAAGGTACACACAGCCGAACTTGGCAGCGCGCCCCTAGTGCCACCTGACTCCCACATACTTGACAGCCTTCACAATAAGTATTATTTTAATGAGCTGCGGACTGCTTTCCTGACTGACCTCACAGCTCAGCCAGTTCTTCCTAGACTGAAATCATTAGTTTAGGAAATATCCATTGCAATTCAGGATAAATCAGATTTAAACGTTAATTTTCCCTCCCTCACTAGAATCCATCAAGCCTGAGTTGTTTAATAAGGCTCTGTTCATAAAAATACTAAAGGAAAATACTACTTAAGGCTTGAGGAAATGGAAATCTATACAAAGATATTTCATTAATAGCCACAGTTTTATCTGATAAACTGTTTAGAGATAGTGATGAAGACCCCATCTTCGCCTGGTGTGAGGTCCACAAGAGGAACTTGAACATACAGCAGCCTTGCTTAAAAGTTTATATGTTAATGAAATTAGGAAATTTAATGCGCCAACCCACAGTCTCCTTTTCTAAGTTAAGTTTGAGTGACAATGATGTTGTTTGAATTTGCGGAGTGCTCTGGTGTAGGTAGGATTACCTGGAGAAGAGACTTGAGTCTAGACAAAATGGATTTGGGGAAATGAGCAGTGGACTCAGTGGACTCTGACACTGAACCCTTTCTGTAGAGTGTGCATGTCCCCAAAACCCAGTCACTGTCACTTTTTCTCCATATTACAAAACAGAAAAACAACAAAACAAGCTGCCGGTGAAATTCACATCATGTCCAGGATTCCACATCAAACACAAAAGCCGCTAAACCAAAGAAAAATTTACTTCATAAAAATATAACACATAAGAATACTTAAAATATGATATAATAACTTAAAGAGGATATATGCGAGAATTCTATCCTGAAAAAAATTTATTTTTATTTTCCTGAAAATAATTTAAGGGGGCTGGGGAGATAGCTCTGTGGCACAAGTGTCTACCTGGCAAGTGCAAGGTCATGAGTTCAAACCCCAGTCCCGCTAAAAAAAAAAAAAAAAAAAAAAAAAAAATTTAATCAATAATTTCAAAAATAGAAAAGAAATGAAAGCTGTGATATTTCAATCAATCTCAATAATATGTAATAAATTAAATTTCCAATATGGTTAGCTTAATAATGATTTTAATAAAAGTACAGCTGTATTTTTACAGCATCCTAAGTACTTGCTAAAATGAAAACAATTTTTTAAAAACATTTATTGAGACTATTTTCTGGAACATTTTACTCTAGCAAAATATTTAAATATTCTTATTGTATTAGTATTATTATACAGTTTAAGTTTGGTTTTGATTATAAACAGCAATAAAACTAGAAAAATAGTGTAAGTGATGAAATTACAATATAGTCTTTTATATGAATAGAATTAGAAGAGTTATTCAATATATTACTAAATAATGAATTAATATAATATATATTTGATGTACTTCATACCCATAGTGAAGTCCTCGGCACTGTGCGAAGTCAGGCCTCGCTCTTGCCCTCAGGTTTCACGAGTCTCCTATTATTCCCTCGGTCATTTCCTGCTTCGTTTCGTAGGAGTGAGTAAGCTCGGGGCACACTGGGTCATCTTAACAGCACAATTTACAGTGGGGAATCGGTTCACGTGGTGTAAACAAACCTGGAAAGTGTAGTCAACCACGCGCACAGTCAGTTCAGCTCGCAGAACGAAGCTCTAAGGAAAAGCTCGACCCTGAACCTCAAGTGCATTCCCTTAGTGGGTTATATTTTGTATATTTGGGCACAAAACCCCGGCCAGCAGGGTAACACTCCTGGACTCCAGCACGATAAGAAGGCGGAAGCTCAGAGCCCGGACATTTCCAGAAGTCCGCTCCGTGAGCCTCTCCCTGCAAGAAATCACCATCCAGGAGCCTGGCAGGTTGGCTCAGTGGTCTAAAGCGCCTGCAGGCAGCTGCAGGAACCCTGGTTCAATCCCAGGCAGCACATGCTGTGCCAGCCCTGAGGCTGAGCCAGCCATAAAAATAAATAAACAAAGAAATCACCATCCACACACTTTCACGGTGACAACTGCAAAGTTTTGCATAACCACTCACAGAGTGATCTTTCAGTCTCAGGAAAATTAACAAACCTGAGGATGGTTCTAAGAACCTGGCAAACTTGTAACCTTTGTCACAAGTGAAACAGTCTTGGAGACTGCCTCTCACTTAGCAGAATGGTATAGACCTAGGCTACGCGCCTTAGAAATGATGCAAATGACCATGCATGAGACCAGTCGGATATTTTTTAAACTTATTTATTTATTTATTTACTTACTTACTTACTTACTTACTTACTTATTCTGTGTGTGTGTGTGGAACTGGGAATCGAACTCAGGACCTTCCACTTGCAAGGCAGGCACTTGTGTGCCTGAGCTATCTCCCTGCCCTTAAACTATTATTAAGTTTGTGACATATCTGAACATTTATCATGACTTCAGTGATAACCCTTGAAGGCATGCTTTGGTATATGGAAGCGCATTCAATTTTTTAAAAGGCATTCTGCATTAAATTGATGGCCTTAGGGCTGGTGGTATAGCTTAGCAGACTAAGCACTTGCTTAAGTAAGTGCAAGAGCCAGGATTTGATCCCTGGCTTCTGATGCCATGATGAGCCTATAGTGGAGTCCAAGCATGTTGGCACATGCCTGCAATTCCAGCACTAGGGTGGCAGAAATCAGGAGGATCACTACATGTCTGAGCTGTGCAGTGTGACCCTGCCAAAAAAAAAAAAAAAGTATCTTAAAAAATTTGATGGCTTTTGTATGACAATTTTTTCAATGTTGTATTTTCCTAACAGCAGGTACTATTATTCATCATAATCTAGCATTTCTCAAATTCAACAGAATTAGCAGACATGTTAATGTTTTCTAGGCCTTACAGTGCTATATGGTTTAATTAATTCCATATCTTTCTCATTAATATTATCAGGTTCTTCTGGAATATTTATGCACCTAAAAAAATTATGCAACTACTTAAAAACTGTGATATCTTGGTGTGTGGACTCAAAAGAAAGCAAGAAAGAGAGGAAGAATAATATTACATTATAAGCAGCCACTATGCTCGGTAGAACCCCAAAGACCTCGCATGCCCTACTTTGTTCACAAAACCGTGCAATGTGGCAGAGTTCTCCTCATCCGTGAGTTCTCTGCTTAATTTCTTGCCTGTTCACAAAATTGCTTGCATAGAAGTAGATCACAGCCTCATGCGTCAACCATGAGGCACCTCGACTTCCTGAAGTACAAGACTCGACTCTGATGGCTCCCATTTTTCATTTCATTGGTAGTAAGTTCTATGTGCAACCTGGACTAACAAACTGTGAGTAGTCTCATCTACCCAGCATGCACTGCGTCAGCTTTGGCCATCCCCAGAACCCCTGAAGAAGATGGCCTTCACCCTTATGGGAAACAGCAGAGAAAACTATATAGGTCCCTTAAATTTTAAGTAATGTTTCTAGGCCTCAGTTTTGGATCAACACAGTACAGGTTATAGTGATAATTATATGGTGATTAGAAACACGCAGAGATGTTTAATATTTCATTAAAAAAATTCCCAGTTAAAAAACACAATGCCATTATTCTTCAAATTTTTCTCCTGCCCTCTAATCGCTCTTCAAACAGATGCATTCCATTATTCTAGGCACCTTCTGAGGCAGTTCCAGAAGCTTTCTGTTGCATCATTAGCTGGAGTGCCCCGGGTGCCTCCACACCCTGAGTTAAACTGGAACATTGAGCTTCTTGATCCTCTTGGCTTAAATAAGGGTCAGAAATGGTATGAAGACCAGTGAGTGACCTGGACCTCGAGGACCTCTGCACATCTCTTCCTGCTCACTGGACTGCTCCAACCGCAACCATGAGCACCCCTGTGACCACATCGTGAAGACCTTCTCAGAGAAGAATTCCAGCGTTGCTTCTGAGAGCTGCACGGATGCAGGGTGAGCGTCCCCAGGGAAAAGAATAGTGGTGTGGCTTGTAGTGTAAACAGTTTTCTTTAAATTTAAACATTCTCTGTATATTTGATTGCTTTTCTGCAGTGCTAATGTGCCTTGATTTAGTTTTAGGACTGTGTGCAATGCAGATTGATCATGGGCGTTATATTCATTATCATAATTATGTTCCAGTTCCTAAGATGCATGGGTGCTTAGCTGAGATTCGCTCTTTTGTTTGTTTAAATGTTGACCTCTAAAAAGTTTTCTTAGTTTATATTTTTGAAGAACAATGACTACATGTGTCCTGGAACACACTGCATCGTGATGTACTTTGCTTCCCCTTCCGTTCTCTTCCTCCCTGCATTCCAAGATCTCCTTCCAATCTCCACCAAGTCCGTGGCCCCATTTCTTACCCCCTGTCTTTCATTCAATTATCTGAAATTTGAGATTTTTTTAAAGAACACCAGATAGTATTTCTTCTGTGTTTATTTAATTTTGATTAGCGTCACATGCTGAGGGTGCTACAGACATTTCCAATTTATCTTTCTTGTGGCTTCCCTAATACTTAGCACTGCGTCATCTGTACGCAGCTCACTCTCTTCCTTCATGCCTTGGTCGCTGGGCATATAGATCACTTCCAAAATATTCCTGCCATGAATTTCAATAGTGTTCCTCCATGAAATGGCAGGAGCCTTTGGCTCTTGCAGTGAAGGGTGTTTCCTAGCCCCCAGCACACCCAAATCGTTCCCGGGCATTCGCTTCTACTGTCTGTTGCATACAGGTCACTCTTCGCATCAAGAGAAGCCAGTGTCCAACACACAGAACTTAGGAGCAGAGGGTTAGCTGGCTCCAAGGCAGGGTGGCCCACTGCAGAGGGCAACAGCTCATGGTTACGGAAGACAGAAAAGGCAACAACGAAGAGTGAGATAAGCTTCTTTCAGTTCCTTATTTCCCATCCAGTCTGCTGGGAATAATGGTGGTGGCGATCCAATCAGTGGACCGATCCAGCAATCATCCACCCTTGATCCAAGGGCCCTTAGTCCCAGCATTGCACTAAAGTTCCATTACACTTTCTAGGTTCAGCCAACATCACAAAAAGCCTGTGATTCTATGAGCCTTTGGGGAGACATCTAGCCACAAATCACATTTCACCCTTAGCCCAACAGAGACTCATGTGTACTGCTTTACACAAAAAGCATTCAGTTCATCTCTAAGCCCTGCCAAAGTTCTAACAGTCTCAGCATTGCACAAAATTCCAAGTACAAAGTCTCCTCTGAGATATAAAGCAGACTCTCCTCAGTGGGTACCTCTACACCTGAAAAGAAAGTGACAGACTTCCAGAACTCAATGGTAAAAAAATTAGGTATTTTCATTCCAAAAGTGACAAACAGGGAGATAAAAAGTAATGGGGCCAAAACAAGTCCAAAACCTAACAGGGAGAACATTAAGTCCTGCAGCTCCATGCACAGCACCCACAGCCATTTGTAGCAAAGGTTTTAGTGTCTTAACCATTATGGCCCTTCCAGGGCTTGCAGCTCCCATGGCCTCTCTTGGACCCACTTTCCTCCCTCTTTGCACATTTCCTCAGAGGATCCAGGCTTCTCCAACCAGTCATGTGTCCGTGGTCCTGGCTTCTCCATGCTTCTGAGGTCTCCACTGCACAGCTGGCTTCACACTCACAGTCTCACAATCTGCGCTCTCACGGCTTGGCCTCCTGGGCCTTCTGAAATAAGGATGTATACCCTCCTGAGCCTGTAGCTCTTCCATTCTGCATGGACCTAAGCTAGTGCCATACGGATGCTGCCAAGGCCTGCTGCCAGGAGGAACAGCAGCTAGTATTCCTTCTGTCTTGGTGGCAAAGGTCGCTTGTCTCGACTGCTGCACGCTCTGAATCCAGTTCCATGGAACAAATTCTGCAGGCCACCATGTTCCAGAGAGTATGGTGCAGCCACTGCCACCCTGACTGTGGTGCTCTGCAGCTTTCTTCTCAAAGCAAAACTTTGCCAGTCTAAGGCTGCAAAAGGAGAAGGCCTGCTGCTACTTGTGACGCCCTTAGCCTGTCTCTTTTCTTCTCTTCCATGCCAGTGATCAAGATCTCCTCTGTTCTGTCTTTGCCGTCCAGACCTTTGCTGCCGCTTGCTTTCTGGCAAAGCTCATGGTGTTTCACATTATTGTTCTGGCCTCTTCACTTCGGATCCAACAGAAATCTGGCTAAAAGCACCCAACAGTGGCCATCTCACTGCTTCAACATTTCACTGCCTTGAAATTCTTTTGTTTTTCTTTCTTGATTTATTAGTCTACTACCATTAATTTCAGTCTCAGGAAAAGACACTGGACACAAGGAAAATGCAGAAAAAATTTGCCAAGCCAGAGTGAACAGCCTCTGGAGTCCAATAGCCAGTGAAGTCCTTCTCCCCAGTAGAAACCTCTAAGCCTTGACTTTACCGGCAGGACTTCTCTGGTGTGAGCTCTGACCAGAACCTTCCACTCAGAACAGCCTACTTTTTGAGCCAACGTCTCTGAAACTTCCTGAACTCTTCCTCTTTCAACAAGTCAGTTCCTCAGGCTCTTAAGCTACCTGATCAGGTAATGTCCCAGCAATGACACCACTCCTCATGCCAGTTTGTCTCTGTGACTTTTCTGAGTGCTGACATGAAATGCCTGACATTCGAAGCTAAAGGAGGAAAGGTTTATTAAGTTACAGTCGTGGAGGATTCAGTCCATAATTGGCAGGCACCAAGGCAGCTGGCACAAGGCAGAGGGGCAACAGTTCAAGGCTAGCTAAAACACTGATGGCACCCAGAGGCCAGCCTTTTACTGTCCCTTATATTGCACCCAATTTTCCCTGGGTTAGGGCAGTGTCAGTCTGTTTAGCAGACAGATCCAGGGATCACTAACTCTTACTCTGGCACCCTTAACCATAGCACAAAGCCATGAATCAATTACAAACTGTAGATTCAACTGCCCCCAAAAGACTCCATCTAAAAGAGCACAGGGTCTGGAGAGACGTCTAGATATAAACCATGACAGCCCCAGGTCAGTGAATGTGTTGTCTGTCCTGCTTTGTGCCCAGGTTATATTTGCACTCTCCAAGGCTCTGCAGAGGCAAGTCTAGTGTGGCATTCAGTTTACAGAAATGGCAATAAGACAGTGACTACAGATGAAGATATCTAGTGGTCTGTCACCAGACGGTGTGGGCTCAGAAAGAGACTGAGGGCTCCTTCTCTGAGGCACTGTCCTTGCCACCATGAAAGACATCACTTCTCCTTCTACCTGAGCTTACTGACAACTAGGAAGACTCATAAAAGAAGCAAGTCGGGAAATGTCATGACTGGTTCGCAGACATGCGACATGGTGGGTGGAGCTCACAGTTGTCAATAGAAAGTTGGTTTCCTAAGATTACATAATAGGGTGCTAGGGAGATAGCTCAAGGGCATCAGTGCATGCCTAGCAAGCCAAAGGTCCTGAGTTCAATTCCCAGTGCTAGCAAAATAATAATAATAATAATAATAATAATAATAATAATAATAATAATAATAATAAATAAAAATAAATTATACAATAGAATTTTCACCAATAAAAACCAAAGTAAACAGAAATAGAACAATATCCTACAAGCTACCAGGTCCAGGGATTTTCCCCAACTTTTCAGAATAGCTTTGGCAAAGGACATAGTGAAGAGTCTTTGAACATTTGTGAATGTTACAAAAGGTAGCAAGGATTTCAACCATCTGGATGGATGTACATAAATTAAACATCAGTCGCTGCTATAATCGTACTTCGTTGATTAATTTTTAACTTCTTACAATTAATAGATAATTCTGTCCCAGTAATTGATTAAAAGTTAACATGCACAGCAATGAAAAATAATGACATTTTTCAAGGGTATGAAAATCTATGACTGGACCTTGACAGTGGAAGCTTGTAGAAAAAATTTTTTATAACAAAAAATCATCTTCAAACTAAGTTTCCAAAAGAGATCTCTGGGGTCAAGTAAGGCCAGCATTTGAGTAAGATTTATACCAGAAAACACAGCTGCTAATGAAATATTGCCTTTTTCAGGAAAAGGAAAATTACCTCTGAGTCATCTCAAATTAAATCTCTGTCATAGGCCTGCGTGTGTGTAGAAGGGAAGCCTGTAATCAGAGGCCTAATGATTAGCAATCCTGGACTTAATTTTAGGCTCACAATGCAACCAATCCAGCTCTTGCAGCTTCAAGTAAATACCACTCATTTGTTGTGAGAAAAAAGAAAATAAAACAAGTTCCAGAAGATCCACCAGAGATCACCCAATTACCCCAGCCAAGACGGCATGTCCTGGCATTTATTTCCCCTGCTATGTTGTGATAATGTGAACATCTGTTCTATTTTTTACGCTGCCTAAGTGTGTGGGGGCGATGCTCAAGAGGAAGTCTCAACATTGGGTTCAATGAGTGTGAACACTTCGGGAGGAAGGGATGCCCGACTTGTAATCATGAAACCTTAGGGGAATGAGATTATATTTTGTGAAGAGAAATTCAAATGAGGTAGGACTGCTCTCAGTATCAAAGTGAGAAACCAGGAAAGAAATAACCCAACTGAAAATACAGTAGGAAAATATTCTCTTTTATCTCAGGTCAGTAATGTAATCTGGTAAGGTCTACTGTAACCACGAAAATAAATATATGAAGAATTGTAACACATACATAGACTTTATAAGCTAGCCGTAACAGTGCTTTAATTTGTTACAAAGAATTGTGAGAAAGTGCAAATCCGTTACTACCTTATTTCAGAGAGAATTTGGCCTAAGCCTGAAGGAGATTACAAGCGAAAGCCAATTCACTGTGCTGGAAGAAATAAGGATCGCGGCTTTTACCTACACCTTAAGCAACACCTCTGGGACGCTAGCACACGGGACCGTGAAAGCTTTAATTTTAACTTTTTGTTGACTAAGCATAGCTGCAGTGTTTATATCTTTTCTGTTTTTAATCCAGAAATGTCATACTGAAGACATGTGGAGCAAAATCATGACAACAATGAAGTCTAAATGTAGTTTGTCTTTCATTATTTTGTAATACATTCTGCTTACTTTTGATTTCTGATAAATGAGAAACATACAGGGGAGATGGAAAACACACAGAGCAGATGGATTTATTCTCCGTAGTCTTCCTGGAACCACCACAGTCCTCCTATACACGGGTGAACTTGATGCAAATAAGCGTGCTTCCAGAGTTTGCACAGCCAATAGACGCAGAAGGGGGATGCAAGTACTGCATGCATTCTTCCCGTGAAGCCCTGCGGCCTGCAGGTCGGCCAGCGACAGTTGTCAGGGTCCATGTTGGCAGCACTGTGTCTCCTTTGCTCCGGTCACTTGCACATGAGGACCGCAGACTCTCTAGCAGATCACAAGTTTTGGCAAGAAGAACGCATGGGAGGGCCTTCGAGATGTCTCAGCGGTCTAAAGCACCTGCTTAGGTCATGCCAGGCAACCTCAGGGACCGTGATTTAAACACTGGCACTACATGCTGTGCCAGCCCTACCCGCAGTGCAGGCTGAGCTAGCCATGACATAAATATATATTTTTTTAAGTTTAAAAAATAAAGGAAAAAGAACTCATGGGAGGACAGCTTCCCCTGCGACCAAGACGGAAGCCTCACTGAGGCAACACAGCGCCCACCTGGCGCTGTAGCGTGGCAGGGTGGAATTTCTGCCTAATGCAAGTTTTCTTTTCTTTTAAATCTCAACATTCATCAGTGTTTGTAGATTCTCCAATATGCAGGGATTAAGATTATTCTGGCAGCATAGTGAAGAGAACAGTAGGTGAACAGAGAGATTGGAAAATATTTTCATGTACCAGATGTTTGCAAGCTGCAGAGCTATTTGAGTGACTACAAGCACCTTGCAGTCGTTGCACGAGTGACTGACAGACTCAAGTGCACGATGGGACGCTTCCAGGAAAGCTTTGAATGAATAAGACAGACACTGGGGAAGATCCCAGGATGGTAGAGGTGATGGGGACTCAGTATCCATTCCATTTTCCGAATTACTTCAGTAACTGATCGTTTCTTCAAACGAGCTTTTGTAGCATGCAAATCATATTCGTTTGCCTGCATTGGTGATTGTCTTATACCTCAGGCTCTTGTACAATTAAAACAAAAGAAAGAAAATAAGCAAAACCACGGAAAGTGAAACGAAAGGAAGAAACATTTTGTCATGTCTCTCCACTATTAATTGGCTTCTGTTGCATAATTTTTGCACTGAAAAGTCTCATTTTTAGGGAGGGGGTTTTGAGTTTAAAAAAATCAAGATAGCTGCTTTCTATTATAATCTGCAATAACTATGATTACAATGTAATTCTTAAATGAGAAACCTTTCAGACTAAAAGGTAACACTAAACTACTCAAAATAGTTTAAAGTGGGCGACGGAGATAGCTCAGGAGAATAAGTGCTTGTCTGGCAAGCACAGGTTCCTGAGTTCAATCCCTGGTACTGAAAAAAACAAAATAGTTTAAAACAGTTAATAGCCAGAAAATTATACAATAAATATAGATATTTTCAAAAATGAATTTTAGAATTACCTTTGAATTATATTGTTAGATGTATAAATACTTTCAAACTAACTTTCAGAAAGTAGAATTACTTTATCTAATAATTTGAAATTACTAGCTTTGTACAGTAAAAGTCTATACTGGTTACATGTCAATATAGTAAAAATAGAGGCTGGAGAGATAGCTCCATGGCACAAGTGCCTGCCTGGCAAGTGCAAGGTCATGAGTTTGAACCCCGGTCTTGCAAAAAAAAAAAAAAAAAGTATTAGCCAATATAGTAAAAATAGCATTCATACATAATGATGTTTTCTTACCTACATTTTTCTAAATTTCAACATGTTTTATTTCTTAAAGAATGTGCAGTTTGAATAACAATTTATTGTTATTGTATCTCATAATTACTTACAGTCTTTTTAAAACTTTTATTCTAAGGTTAACATGATAGAAATTACAACCACATTTACTTTGCTTAGAAAATCTTGAGAAAATGTGGTCCTGATTCTGGCAAGTTTAGGACAAATTCTGCTACCTAAAGTATATGTTAAATTACATGATATACATACCTGTATCTATACCAATCTATTTCTTTTCCGTGTTGTATTTTCCACGTTCACAGGCTTATATTTTAATCAGTATTGAGACTTCGGAATGTTATGTACACTTCGTGCTTCTCCACAGTCCACAATTATACATAACAATGTAAATAATGAGAAAGTTTATTGCAGCAATTAGCAGAAGTAATGGGAGAAAAGTCAGGGATATTTTAGGACTGAGGAAGTTCAGATGAGATGCGCTGAAAGCCTCCCATGAATGAAGCCGTGCTGTGGGCCTTCCACAGGGCATCAGAAACTAGGCTTTCAGGAGCAGTAGCGGAAAGCCAACCAGTACTTGAAACAGCAGAAGGGTGTTCGCAGAAGTAAAGTTTAGACTTTGTTCATGTGACTTGTGGGATCCTACTTGGACATGAATTCTTTTATCATGACGGTTTTGACTGTTCTTGGATCACCTACTAACAACATAGTCTAAAATAGAATGGTTAGAAATAGTATAAAATGGCATGCCCCGAATTATGGCCGCCCACAAATATACGTGTTATACCTGCCATTCCAAATACCATAGAATGTGGTTGGCTTGGAAACAGTTGAACAGAAATCACTCAGGCAAACTAAGGCCTTAGAGTGGCTCTAATCCAGTCTAACTAGTGTTTTGTAAGAAGGAAAGTGAGTACAAAGGAGAACCCATAATGCACTTAAGGACAAAGGCCATGGGGAGAAGGGCAAGGTGCTCTCTGAAAAGCAAGGGGAGCAACCTCAGAAGAAACTGATCCACTGCTGCCAGCACCATAACGCTGGCATCTCAAACCCTAGAACTGTAAAAGAAAAAAAAAAAAAAAAAAAAAGGAAGAGAGTGCTGTGATTCAGCCTCCTGGGCACCATTATTTTCCATAATGGGTAATAAGAATATGCTTCTGGTTAGACTTTTTCTGCTGGATGGTTAAGAGCAAGGTAAAGCAAGACCTATATAACAAAACATGTAACTTTTGTATCGCCCAAGGTCAGCTAAATCCCCTCGGGATTTACCCCAAAACAATGTACAGCATTTTGTAGAGCTGTTGTCAGTGTCAGCTGTCTAGATGAGACACGGCCATTGCTTGACCATTTCGCTCTCTGTAAAAGCCTGCGAGAGTGTTTTCTCTCTAGGTGACTCTCCTTAGGCACACTATACATTGTTGATCCATTTACTCTATGGACCCATAATCTCCTTGAATAGGAAATTTGGGACTCCATTGAAAAAGGAAAGCCATATTAATATGCTGAGTTGTAAAAGGGTCAAGTCAACAGCCTCTGATACCAGATGAGTTGATAATCCACTACTGTCATGGATAAATACAGCTACTTTCTCCTTGTGCAATGAAAAGAAAGATCTGTGCTAATGTTTAGACAAAAAATCATGTCTGTATCTTGTACTGTAAATAGCTACAATGATAACAACAGTGTGCAATTTATTAATTATTGTAAAAAAAGAATATACTTCCAAAATATTATCATTGATTCTCAATGACAACAGAAACTATTTCAAAATAAATGTAGATACTTTGTGTTTTCAAGAGACATTAGAAAATATGCTATTTCAATAGAATTTTAAGAGCCATACAGTGCCCTGTTTAGCAGTTGTTTTATTAGAAAGTCATTCTTCACATTGTCAATGTTTGACACCAGAACGAAGCCCTGTGCATGAGTGGTATCAAATGAATATGCACACTCCTAGGTACATGTGCTCCAGTGCATCCAGGTCCCTGAGGTAGACAGATGACAGTCACATCTTCTTATCAGTCAACTAACTTTTATCTGTTATGAGCAGATAGTGCATGCATTTCATGAAGTGATACGATAAAGATCATAAAACTAGAGATCTCAGTGCATATATCATTAAAATTTACTTTATCCAAAGGTTAAAAATGGTCCTGAGATAAACATCCTATCTGTTTAAGGTCGGCCATTAGTGCCTAGGCAACACACAGTCATATGTTATGAACTTTTCAAAAGTATTAATAAAAGACCATTTTGTTGTTATATATGTATGCACAAGATATATGCCTTATATTAGAATTAATAAATATTTATCCTCACACAGCAACTACTCTCACAGCAACTTTTCTATTTTGTATGTCCATCCTCGAAACTTAGCTGTTTACCTTTTATAAAAATAAAAATTTCTCAAAATATGTCCTGTCTTCATGATTGGCAGAGAGCACACAATGACTGACTTTGGATGTTGGAAAATTGAGCACATTTAAAATTATTTTCCCTTGAGCCAGGCATGGTGGACCACGCCTATAATCCCAGCACTCGGGAGGCTGAGGCAGGAGCTTTGGTGTGAGTTTGAGACAGACCTGGGCTACAAAAGTGAGCTCAAGGCCAGCCTCAACTGCATAGCGAGACCCTGTCTCAAAAAAGACAAAAAAAAATTATTTTCACTCAGGTCTATACTATAAATGTAGCATTTTCTATCCTGGTATCAATGACAAATGTACCCAATTAAAAATCAAGAGTCCATCAAAACTTCTTCTACAGGTTGCGTTTTTCCAAAGCTCTCAGCCTTCAGAAGTGGCTGCCCATGCTGCGAGTCCTCACGATTGCGTTTGTGTCATTCTCAGGTTGTGGTGACCAGTGTCACCCTTGTTCCTGGAAAGCAATCTCCCTTGATGAGGGAAGCTGGTTCAGAGCTGCCTTACCTAAAGTTTCGGATTCTCTATCCATTTAAATATTTGAACAAGATTTTCACAGATTCAGGACAAAATGCACAGAAAATTGTAGAATTTCATTTGCAAAATATCTGGTGGAATTATATGGCATTTACTTTGATGCACTAAAGGGGATTTCAAAAGCTCAAACATTTCTATAGGAACTTTTCAAATTTTTATTTCTTAAAGGAATTAATAACAGCAAATGAAGCATTTCCACTCATGCCAGAGTATTTTGTGAATTCAATTTCAGCTTTGCCACAAAAAAATTTATAGTGTAGCTTTCTGTATAAGACCATTCATACATTTTAACAGCTGAAATCTCTACCTCAGACAGTAATATATTGTAACTTGTGTGTAATCAATTCTGAATCACCTGTGTATTTCAAGAAAACTCAAATATATTTGTGCGTTCCAGATATCTTAATTTTATCAGAGACACTTTAAAGCCACGCAGTGTGGCATGATCAAAATTGTATTTCCATTATTTCAAGAACAAATTGTTACTGATGCTGGACTTTTAACCTGAATTTACAGTAGCATCAACAGTGATACACGAGTCTTCAAGATTGTTGGAAAGAATTAAAAAAATTGTTTTTTTTATTTTATCAATTGAGGTCTTAACATCCAGTTTTTGGGCAGGACAACATAACTCAGTGGACCAAGTGCCTGATTAGGAAATCGCAGGGACCAGGTTTCTGTCCCCCACACCAGATGCCATACGGGCACCCCCCCCCCACCGAGCGCACTAAGCCAGCTACCAAGACCCAAAGGTGTGGTGGTGCAGGCATGTAATTCCAGCAATGAGGAGGATGAAACAAACACCAAATACATTACAATTAAAAATGAATCACATCTTTGCTGGAAACCAATATGTTTCTTTCATTTTTTATGCTTCCAATAATACTGTTATACTTCTGTTGTTAAGATTGATAAGAAACATAACACAATAACCCACTGCGATTATCAAACATTGTATTATGTACACAACTACTTTCTCTTTGTTCAATGAGAAAAAATTTTCTCATGCCAATAATGACTAGAAAAATTATACTGTCTATACTCTGTGCTCTGTAAAACTTATAGGAGGACAATATGCCTTGTATCAAATATTGGAAACATACTACTAATGTGTTTTGAAGCTGTCACATTGATATTTCTTATTAAAAGTAGTAAAAAAGGAAACATAACATAGATTGGTATACACACATAGAGGAAAGAGAAAGAACTGTGAAAAGAAAAGTGAGGAGCAACATTTAAATGACTTTTTTAGAGAAATAAAGTTGTTAATAAGTAATTATATCAGCCTCACTTGGATAAACATTGTATTGTTTCCCTAATGTAAGAAATTAAACAAGTAAATAAGATCCAAAATCTACAATTCATATTGCGAAAAATGAAAGAACAAAACTTGGATGGGGGAAAGGAAGAAGAAGGAAGGGAAAAATTTTCTAAGAGCATGCACACACACACACACACACACACACACAAGGGAACTAACAGAGTGACCCTCCCTGTGGTTCTCAGTCCATTCAAGGGAATGGCGTGTGCCTAGGTTGCGTGATCAACCTTTCGTGTCTATGTTTTATAACCTGAGAAAATCCTTTGAGGATAACAGACTCAATTTATTAATTATTAACAATTTCCTATTATCTTGTTTTGAAACTCTGTATCATTGGTTTTTCTCCTTAAAGCAAAAATTAAAATTATACTGAGAAAGACACACAAACATTTCTATAACTAAAACGTTAAAATGTAGCCTTTAGTTTTCTTTTTCTAAATAATTCTGTTTAACTTTGAGTAGATGCAGTGTGTGGTCTGAGGCTTTACAAGGTGAACCATACAATACAGGACACATTTTATAAGATTATTTTACAGTGAGTCACCCAAAGATTCATACGCAAAGAGTGCAGGAGACTTGTCACACACTAAAGTGTAAGATGAAGGCCTGGATCCCACAGCAATGTCCTACGACAGTCCAGCTGAAGTCCTAGAGCTCATAACAGAGCTTCCCTGAGTGCATCTGAAGGCTTCGAGCCCACAGCAATGTCACACGTGGGCCGGTTTCTCAGTTCTGCCCTTGGAAGGCCCAACGATCTATGGTGGTAGCTGAGAAGCCCACTTGGGGGGTGAAGGATCTGTGCTAGCAGGCACTGCTCAGGGTAAGCACCAGAGCTCCCCGTAAAGTACCACAGTCATCCTCTGTAACAGTGAGGTCCTGCCATCCTCAACGTGAGGACCAGAGCTTCCCAAGGTGAACCGCAACTGTGCTCAGGGACGAGAAGTTTGTGAACTCCTCCTCCTCCTCCTCCTCTTCCTCCTCCTCCTCCTCCTCCTCCTCCTCCTCCTCCTCCTCCGAGAATAGCCAAGTTCATCAGGAAGGCCAGCATGACCAGCTCCTCGAAGGAACCAATAGCTCCTCAAGTGCCATCTTGTCCTTCAGTGCTGCCTCTTAGGCCACGGGCAGCAGCCCACGGGTGGCCTCCCACTCCCAGCAGCACTCAGACGCAGTTCAGCTGGGCATTACCAGGTGTCATCCACCACACACAGATTTCTGTGGCAGATTTGTGTCTCTTGGTTTTTGTGTGATAGCGAAGCTGATTTTGCTGCCTGGATGAAGGTACAAGTGAAGAACATTTTTTAAAAATTTACTTAGCACAGGGTAGACAGCGTCTCACCGTGTAGATCACACTCATAGTGGTCCTCCTGTTTTCAGCCTCGCAAGTGCTGGGTTTACAGGCATGTGCCAGCACACCCAGTCTCAACCTCAGTCTCAGCGTGCCCCGGGGGTGGGTCCAGCATAAACATTTTGTTCTTGATTCATACTTATCACAGATGCTTTAAAAATTCAAACTCATGTGTTTTTCATTAAATATGTGATTTCAATTTTTTGCTAATTGATACTGATAGACGCGTTGCGTATGAAAAGAAAAGCCTGAATATTACAATCCAATACTTCACAGAGTGCTGTTTTTCGTGCCTCAAAGCAGCTGCATCAGAGCCGATTGTCATCTTAAGTTTTCTGTCTTTGTGTCCACCTCACTACTTAGCAGCCTGGAGGGTCGCAGTGCAGCCCACTCGAGCTTGCTGCCTGCATGCTGAGTGCTCAGCAGGGGAGGCCTCACCATATTGATCCTCACTGCTGCCGGGAGCCTTAACTCTTCCTAAACATCAGTGTCTCAGGGCCCCGGAGTATCGTATGTTATCAGCCAATCCCTTCTTGCTGTCCTTGAAGGAGAGGTTATGCTGTTCATTGGTCTTTCAGATTTCACCACATTAAGTCAGAAATCTGATCATGGGACATGCATCCAAAGGTTGTCCAACACGAAGAACAGAAAGGAAATAAGGGTCAAATTCACCTTGGCGCATTTTAATACAATCATGAATAGAAGTATTGTGTTTAGGAAAAGTGAAATCAAGACAAGACTCGTTCACACTGTGTGTCTGAAGGCTGGCAGGGAACTCTATAGGCAGCAGAGCTGCGTGGTCTCCTTCTGGATCGCTGACTCACATAGAGGACTCGTTTTTGTTGCTAACGTTGCTATGCCACGGCAGAGGAGTGGGCAGCAGTGCTGGATGCAGGGGGTGCTGACCTGTCGCCTAGCACTCAGGAGGCTGAGGCAGAGCAGTGTCCCAAGGCCAAGGCCACTGCCATGAGCTACACAATCTGTACTCATGAAACAGTATTAAATGGGGTACAGGTGATTAGAACCTTTGTTTAACTTTTGGAGCCATACCAATATAATGATAAAAATACTTAATATAGTAGCTGTCTGGGAATTACTAAGTCTATGGTAACTGTAAATTGGAGAATTTTTATTTCTAATACAACAAATTTAAAGTAAAAAAGGATTGAAGAGGGCCAACATTCAAATGAATATGAGAGCAGAGCTGGCTGGGGAGATACCTCAGCGGTCTAAGTGCCTACCTGGCAAGCACAAGGACTCAAGTTCGATTCTCAATACCGGATTCCTTGCCAGCCTCAAAACCTGATGTGAACACATCTGAAAACCCAGTGCTGAGGAGGCTGACATGGGAGGATCATTAGGAGTCCAAGCTGTATAGGGAGACCCTGTATAAAATTAATTAATTAATTAATTAATGATTAAAAGAAAATAGATTAGACCTATAAGTGTAAAAGCTACCAATTTTAAAATTTTAATGATGTGCTCATAAAATAAAGAAAATATCAATATTTTAGTCCAAACTGCCCCAGATATAATATTATCTTTCCTGTGCTTAATTTATGTGGCTAAGAAACTGAATCTATGTGTCATACTCTATGCAAAGCATTAAGCTTCCCCAAAGAGGCCAACATGCTGCAGCAGAATGAAAGCTTTAAATGGAAAAATTACATGTTCAAAGGTAGCAAGAGTACTCAAATTTTTTTAAAGAAACATTTATTCAGCATCATGATCAGACTATACTTAGCAATCAACAGCATGGGTGCAAAACAAACTCTACATTAAAACCCTTTGTTGGAGTGCTTTATACTTTCCACAGAACAGAAACTAACTAAAATAACCTGTTATACAATTAGTCACAAATACAGTCCTTGAGTTTTTTGCTCATATGCATGACACTTTTTAAAATATGTCTTCTTTGTAGCAGCAAGTCCCTGCCACCACTGTGCTTGGCTGACATAACTAGTATGTTGTGACCTGTAGCGTCCCTGTCATTTCTCTGGCTCTTCTCTCCTGCTAATCTTTATTTCCTGAATGTGTTTAAAACTTTCTGCCACTGCCATACCTGCTGCTGTCATACTCAAGCTAATGACAAGTTTGGATCTTAGGAGAAAGGAGGGGGAGAGCTTGATTGTGATTATGGTTATCAGCTTTTGAGGATTCTTGGAAAGGAACGGCCCATGAAGAGCAACTCTCTGCTCCTCTGTCTTCCAAGAGCTGGCACAGTCGCTGGGATGAAAATAGGAAAGCGTGGAGCATCGGTTCCAGAAGACAAAGTCAGTGCAATGGCTTACCTTGTCCAGAACATAGTCTTGTAATTAGCACCTGGATATAAGAAAGAAAGGCTCTGCTCAGCCTGAGAGCTCAGAAGACTGAAGTGCCTGCTTAGGCAACAGGAAATAGCCAGGGTGGGTTCAGTCCCTGGCGTTCCCTGTTGGTCCCCCTTTTTGGGAGCCCTGAGACATTACTTGACACTGGGCATGGTGGTGTGCACTTGTAATCCCAGCACTTTGGGAGGCTAAAAACAGGAGAATCACTCTGCGTCTGGTCTATACCGTGAGACTCCTGTGGCCCTTGTAGCCTCTGCCCTAAATACAGGAGGGGAAAGGGAAGAAGAGGCTACATCTGCTGGGTATAGCATACACCATTTACCTGTTTTTATCCGTCAGCCTAGAATCCAGCCTTTCCTATAATAATGTGTAATTATATAAACATTAAGTGTTTCACAGTCAAATTGTTTTATGCAGGGCTTGATAAAATTGTGGACAAATCATTTCCTATAAACTATTGGTAACTACAAATGATATGGAATACATAAAAATTAATTAATAAAGGGTATATGCATACACATAAGTTTAAGATTACATTACATATGTACCAATATAATTTATATAGCATACTAAATTCACATATGGAAATATATAAGTAGTTTGGGGCCTCATACCACACAGTGACCTAAAGACAGTGTTATGCACACAGTGCTATGCATATTCATACACAAAATTACAGATATACACCTGTCTATATAGAGTAGGAGCCCTTGACAAGAGGTTGGCAATGTAAATTAAAATCCAACATTTAATCCTAAGCATGAAATGAAGAAGGTACACATGAATACATAGATTTTATTTGTAGATTTTATTATCAAATACAGAGCACACAGCCTGAAAAGACACAGTATCACTTTCTTGGTTGCTGCTCTGTCTACTGGCTTGCATGGGGCCAGCTGAGAAAGACATCACTAGCCTAGGAGTTCTCTCAGGCTTCCATTGTGAAGGGAATCATGGAACAGTGATGCTATTGAGGAACTCATCATTGAGCCTGCAGACCTTCCATGTGCGCAGGGAGGCAACCATTCAAGCGGTATGTCTGTGTCTGGCTATGGAGAAAATATTTGGGAATATTTAAGTTAAATATTTTGAGCCATTTTGACTGGCCACATGACGTCCAGCCCAAACTACAGCCCCTAGACTTGACCTGCCATCCTTGAACTCTGCCCAGACACATGTGCCATTCCCAAACTCCAGCCTGTAACCCACTCACCATCCTGACTGGGCCAACCAGCAGACTCAGCTCGGGTCCATGCCCTGACTCATCAACAACCTAAGCTCTGATTCCACCCACCTTCCCGACCAGGGCTCATATTGGCCATGTAAGAACTCTCAGCCCAAATTCATCCCCGAACTCGAGAACTGCCTGAATCCCAACTACACCCATATTCCCCACATGGCCACCCACCATCCCTATACCACTGACCACGATCCTGACCTATGGGGCCTTGTGGTAGCCAGCAAACTGAGTTCCACTCACAGCCAGGCACATCTGGAGCGGAGCAAGTTTGGTGGATCCAGACCCAAATTTCCATAGGCACTAACTGTACAAGTTCACCAAAGTTCATAGATCACTGCTATAAAAAAAAAATGATAAATACAAGGAGCAAGATACAATCGCAGGTTACGAGTCCACCAAAAACAAATACAGGAAACACTACTTTAGAAGAAAATGGGAATCATGCAGACGAAATCTCTAAATCAAAAGCAACCAAGGTAGAAAGACAAGTGCAGAAACGTATAGAGCAACTCAGATCAGAGATAACATCTGAAGTAAAAAAAAAATGCATGAATTAATAGACTCTGAAGTGGAAAAAAACAACTGTAGAAACCTATAGAGGAAACCCCACGAGAAATAACCTCTAAAGTGAAAAAAGACATCTCTAAATTAATAGCATCTAAAGTAGGGGAACAGCTACAGAAACATAGAGAGGAAAACAGAGCAGAAATAATCTCTGAACTAGAGAGAGAAAGGATAACTGTAGAGACTTCAGTACTACTAAAGAGGACATTGGTAAAAAGTTAGCAGAGAACAGAAAAATGATGGATTCCCTGATTGAGCAATATAGGAAAGAAATAGATTGCAGGGAAAAATTCCATAGATATACAAGAAAATAAAATCTCAATCACAACCTGGCAAAACCGTATGAATGAAAGTGAAGATAAGAGTCTCAGATCTTAAAGACAATGTGACAGCTAGTGAAAAGATAAGAAAGTATCTCTTAAAAACAGCTGGATGCAGGAAAAAAATAATTCAACATCTTCTAGATGATGCAAAAATGAACAAAGTGAGATTAAAAGGAATCAGCAAAAAAGGAGTCTACACAAATGATACAAAAAGAACATGTGCAGAGTAATCGCAGAAAACTTGCCAAATATGGAAAAACAATTGGGCATACAGTAACTGAAGCATACAGAACCCCAAATAACATTAACCCGACTAAAAATACACCCAGACATGTAATAGTCAAGATTTCAGAAATTCAGCAGAAGAATAGTATACTAAAAGCTGCTAAAGAAAAGAAATAGATCACATTTAAAGGAAAACCCATCAGAATAACAGCCAATTTCTTTTCACAAACCATGAAGTCAAGAAGAGCATGGAGTAGCGTGCTTCAAGTCATCCATGAAAACAAACTCCAGCCCAGACTGCTATACCCAGCAAAATTCTCCCTCAGGTATGAGAGAGAAGTGAAATATTTCCATGACAAGGAGCAACTAAAGAATTTCATGATGTCAAAGCCAACCCTATACAGTATACTAAAAATATTTTAGAGGGACCAAAATGACAAAAACTCAATAAATGAGAACATAAACATACCACCAAACAGGGTACTCAGTGAAACACAGGAGAAAAACGGGTAAACAGTAGTAAGTAAAAGTCATGTCAATTGCAAGTAAATAAATTTCAATTATAGACATCAATGTTAATGGACTCAATTCTCCAGTTAAAAGAAATAGATTGGCAGAGTAGATAAGGAAGCAAAAGCCAACAATACACTATATAGAAGAAACACACTTAACTATAAAGAAACTCATAGCCTAAAAGGGAAAGCACAGAAAACAATACAACATGCTCCAGCACCTCAGAACAAAGCAGGGGTAGCTATCCTGTTTGCAGACAGTCTAAACTTCAAACCAAGACTCATCAAGTGAAATAAAGAAGGCCTCTACATATTGGTTAGGGGAAAACTTCAATATGAAGAGCTAACACTCATAAATATGTATGCACCCAACAGGAGAGCAGCAAGTTAGGTAAGACAGACATTAATGGACAGGACAAATCTACTAGCCAATACTACAATCCTAACAAGAGACCTTCATACCCCCTTATCTGAAAAAGATAGGCCAAGCATACAAAAAATTAGCAAAGAAGTAGCAGAACTGAGCCAGAAGTTGGAACAACTGGAATTAGTGGACACACACAGAGTGTTCCACCCAACCACATATGAATACACATTTTTTTCAGTTGCACGTGGGACATTTTCTAAAATAGACCACATATTAGTCAATATGTTATGCTTAAGTATATGTAAGAAAACAGAAATTATCCCATGCATATTATCTGAACACAGTGCAATGAAACTAGAAATAAATGATAAAAGAAACGACAAGAACTCCAGAAATACATGGAAATTAAACAGCACTCTTCTCAACAACCAGTGGGTTACAGATGAAATTAAATAAGAAATTAAACAATATCTAGAAATTACTGAAAATTCAAACACAACCTAAAAGAATTTATGGGATGCAATGAAAGCAGTTGTTTGAAGGAAATTAAGAGTTCTGAAATCACACATTAAGAAAACAGAACAGGAAAAAATACTCTCATGGAGCTCCTTAATTGACTAGAAATAGAAGGGCAAATGAAATCCAAAACCCAAAAACAGGAGGAAATTATAAAGATTAGAGCAGAAATTAATTCATTTGAGATGAAAAAAATAATACACAAATAATGAATCAAAAAGCAGGTTCTTTGATAGATTAAATAACATTGATAAGTCCTTAGCTAATCTCATCCAAAAGAGGAAAGAAAAGACTCATATTCAAGCAGCAAAGAATGAAAAACATGAACTTACTACAGAACCAGCAAAGATTCAGAGAATCATCAATGGATAATTTGAGAATCTTTACTATCACAGAGCTGAAGACACGGAAGAAATGGATAGATTCATAGAAAAGTAAAAATTACCCAAACTAAACCAAGAAGATAGAAGAACTCTCAGTAACCCTATAATAGCTAATGAAATACGAAATATAATAAAAAGCCTAATGACAAAGAAAAGTCCAGGACCTGATGGATTCCCCAGTGAATTATACAAGAAATTTATAGAAGACATAACCAAACACTCCTCAATCTCTTCAATGAAATCTAAGGGGAACCAATCTTCCCAATGTCATTCCTAGAGGCAAGTATTACACTGATACCAAAACCAGAGAGAGATGCAACTAAAAATGAAAACTACAGTCCAATTTCTCTAGTGAATATAGATAGTAAAATCCTCATCACTAGAATGCAACAAATTGTCAAGAAGATTATACACCATGACCAAGTAGGATTCATCCCAGGGATTCAAGGATGGTTCAATATACATAATTCTATAAATGCAATACACTATAGAAATAGAGCCAAAACCAAAAATCACATGATCATCTCAATTGGTGCACAAAAGGCTTTTGATGATGATCAATACTTATTCATGATCAAAGTCCTTCAGAACATTGGAATAGAGGGCCTCTACTACAATGTGATAAAAGCCATCTACAATAATCCAACAGCTAACAATGATAAATGGGAGAAAACTAAAGCCTTTTAGTCTCAAATCTGGCACAAGACCAGGATATCCTCTGTCACCGTTCCTGTGCAATATAGTTCTGGAATCATTAGCTACAGCCATTAGACAAGAAAGAGAAATAAAAGAAATAAGAGTAAGTAACGAAGAAGTAAAACTATCACTTTTTACAGATGACACGATAATCTACTTGGAAGACCCCCCCAAAAAAACTCCACCATGAAGCTACTAGAATTAATACACAAATTCAGTAGCATAGCAGGTTAAAAAGTCAACACACGAAAGTCAGTAGCA
This sequence comes from Myocastor coypus, assembly GCA_004027025.1. Taxonomy (NCBI): domain Eukaryota; kingdom Metazoa; phylum Chordata; class Mammalia; order Rodentia; family Myocastoridae; genus Myocastor; species Myocastor coypus. The sequence continues at coordinate 30,698 of PVJA010005065.1, read as the reverse complement.
TTCCTCTACAGAGATAATAAATACACTGAGAGAGAAATTAGAGAAGCAGTACCTTTTATGATAGCACTGAAGAAAATGAAATACTTACGGATTAGCCTAACTCAACAAGTAAAAGACTTTTTCAATGAAAACTACAGTACTCTGAAAAGGAGATCCTTGAAGAGTTCAGAAAATGAAAAGATATTCCCTGTTCCTGGATAAGAAGAACCAACACTGGAAGATGGCCATATTCCCTAAATTGTTATACATGTTTAGTGCAATTCTTATCAAAATACCATCAACATACCTCACAGACCTGGAGAAATCATTCCTAAAATTTATTTGGAACCAAAGAAGACCCAGAATTGCAAAGACAATTCTCATCAATAAAGGTACGGCAGGAGTCATTACAATTCCTGACCTAAAGTTATACTACAAAGCTGCAGTAATAAAATCAGCATGGTTTTGACACACACACACAAAAAAAACATGAGGATCAATGGAATAGATTAGAAGATGCAGAAGCAAATACAAATACACTCAACCACCTTATCTTAGAAAAAGGGGTCAAACACTCTTACTGGAAGAAAGATAGCCTCTTTAACAAATGGTGCTGATAAACTGGCTCTCTACATGCCGAAAACTAAAACTTGACCCAAGTCTACCACCGTGGCATAAATTAAAATAAAAATGAATTAAAGATCTAAATATTAAAAGAGAAACACTAAATCTACTGGAAGAGAAAATGGGAGAAAATCTTGAAGACATTGGGGTAGGCAAAAAGTTCATGGACAAAAATCAAAATGCACATTTAACACTTGAAAGCATCAACAAATGGGACCTCCTCCAGCTTAGAAGTTTTTGCACGTCAAAAGAAATTAGCAACAGAGTGAAAAGACAACCCACACATTTTGAAAAGATTTTAACTAACAAGTATTCACACACAGGTCTTCTATCTATACTCTATAAAGAACTAAAAACCATCAGGGTTCCAAATTCATAGACTCCATCCAGAAATGGGCATCTGAGATGAACACACACTTCCCAGAGAAAGAAATTCAGCAAGCCTATAAATACATGAAGAAATGCTCCACATCGCTAGCCATCCACGAAATGCAAGTTAAAACAACACTGAGATACCATCTCACCCCAGAAAGAATGGCTACCTTAAAGAAATCAACTAGCAGCAAATGTTGTAGAGGCTGTGGGGAAAGAGGAACCCTTCTCCACTGCTGGTGGGAATGCAGATTGTTGCAACCATTATGGAAACCGGTGTGGAGGATCCTTTAAAAACTAGAACTGGAAATCTCATTCAGTCCAGCTGTCCCCCTACTGAGAATTTTCCCAGAAGAATTGAAAACATCATATGATAGCAATATCTGTGCACCTATGTTTACAGCAGCCCAATTTGTAATAGCCAAGTCTTGGAAATGAACAAAATGCCCCTCATTTGAAGAACAGTTGAAAAAGATGTGTTATTTTTATACAATGGAATATTAATCAACTATAAAGAATGATAAACTGGAAGACCTCATATATAAATGGATGTATATTGAACATATACTCATAAGTGAAATCTACCTGAATTACATGTGTAAATATCATATACTCTCCCTAGTGTAAGAACTGTAAAGAATAAATAAAAAATTGAAAGGCATAACACAGATAAATGTGTTATGGATTAATAAAGTGTTTGGAAGCAGAAAAGAGAGGAGACATAGCAGGAGCAAAGTTGTGCATTGGTCCTAAGAATTTTCAAAAATTTTTCACATTGATGATAGCAACCTGCAACACTAACACTATGCTTGGAATGCCTGTCAGTCTGGGCTTTTAGATGTATACTGCTTCTAATGTAAACTCAGTTACTGCTATATTCTCTCTCTCTCTCTCTCTCTCTCTCTCTCTCTCTCTCTCTCTCTCTCTCTCTCTCTCTTTCTTTCTCTCTCTCTCAAGTAAATGGTTGATTAACAAAAAAAAAAAAAAAAAGGATATTAATGGAGAGTAAGAAACTGGGCAAAATGCCATAGACTTGACAGGCTACAATTTTGTACATCCTTGGATTTCTAAATGGTTGCATAACAGTGTGTAAGTGCTTATGTCACATTCTATGGAAAGTTATTAGAATATCAAAGATTGTCAGAAAATACCAATTTCAAGCTAAGTCTAAGATGTGTGATATTCAGAAAGACAGTGATATTAAGATCAATTACCTGTGTTATAGAGTAATAATATCACGAAGCTTCTCTGCTGGAGGATTGAGAATGTAAGATAACAGACCAAAATTAGAGAAAAAGAAGGTCTACGAGGATAGCCAACATTTTGGCCCTATGCCTTCAAGGTCAGTAAGGACTCAGGACACAAGAGAACCTATGCTATAATATCCTATAACTCAATGATGTCTCAAATTTTCTGGTCAAGGAGATTATGGGACCTCAGAGGAAAGAGATGAATGAAGTATAGTGTGTCTAAAGAGAGTCACTTAGAGATAGAACATTTGCTCAGGCTTTCACAGAAAGCAAACTGGTCAAGCAATGTCCATGACTCATCCAAAAGGCTGACACTAACAACAGCTCTACAAAGCACTGTACATGGTTCCAAAGTTAATCCTGAGGGGATTTGACCTTGGAAGATACAAAAGATGAATGTTTTGTTATATAGGTCTTGCTTTAACTTCCCCTTGATCACCCAGCAGAAAAGCTTAATTACGAGGCACAAAATGCAGAGCTATATTGGTATGGTGAGCTGTAAGAGGCTTAAATCAACAGCCTCCAACATTGCCAGTTTCATCAGTAACTCAATGCTATTATGGAATATTGGACTCTATATAAAACTACTTCCTCTCAGTTCAAAGCGAAGAAATTTTTTCTTTCTTTACCAATATTGATTAGAAAACGTATCATGTCCACAGCCTGTGCTCTGTATAAGTATTATCAGGACAACAATATGCAATGTGTCAATTATTGTGAATGCACTACTAATGTGTTTTGAAACTAGTGTTATTTCTTATTAAAAGTAATTTTAAAAAGTATCTACACATTTTTAGGATGCATTTTTGAAAAAATGTTAAATATTTTTAAAGCTGTCACTTTAACTACATACTGAGATTTTGTTAGTTTCTTTACTAAGTCTCCTTCTCTCAGACTTGTTTATTTAGTATTTTCTAGTTGGTGAACAGAGTTCTTCCAAATCCATACATTTTCACTAGAAGGAGTTCTGCATATATTATACAATTTTAGAAATCCATGGTGTAGATTCAGGTGCATTTATTAGCATCTACGTATCCACTGAGTTGACATTCCATCTTTAGAGGATCTATTTTTATGTAAAATAATGGTTTTAATTATATATGATCCTTCAGATGAATTGCTATAGCTTTTAAATTTTAGTTTCAGGTTTGTATTTGGCATTGAGTCATAATTTTAGCTGCAATTTGCAATCCAGGTGCAATGTAAAACCAGAGCTACTAAACTGTTCCTGAATGAATGGATTTTATATTTGCATACACTTAAAATCATTTGAAATTTTAATTTGTACATTTTGCAAACATTATAATAAGAATATATATACACGCACAGGCACATGGACATATTCAAATTTCAATTGTGATTTTTATGGCAGAAAGTGCGTTATGTAACTCTTTCTCCATTAACATAATCATGTGGGAAAAATCAGAATAAGCCTACTGTCCCAACAGTCAAAGGCAGAGACACATTTTCTCCAGCTCCATGGGTCTGGGAGCAGAGCTCAGGGAGAGTTCCAGAGGAAGAAGGGGAAGGGAGACTGCACACAGCCTGCTTTGCTGCCTCTGTTTTGGAGCCCAATGACATCGCCGTTCAGAGACCAGCAGCACTGTGCTGGGTGATGCGTTGTATAAAACAGGACTTGGTGCGGCTTTTCTAAGCACGGTCAGTCACACAAAAGGGTTAAGTTTAGTTTTTGAATGATAAAGATAGTACTGAGCATTGCTCCACTTTCTTTTTTCTTCTCTGACCTCCAGAGTCACACCTAAAAGACACAGCGATGAGATCAAGTCCACTCGGATTATCTCCTTCCTTCAAGGTCAACTATTCTGAGCCTTGGTTATCTCTACAGAATCCCTTTTGCACTGTCATGTACCTAATTATGAGCACCCCAGGAAGAATGCCAGGAATAGAGTCCTTGGGGTCAGAGAGGCCACTTAGGGATTTTAGCATTGTAATTCAATTGTTCAATCTAAACCAAGTCCCTAGTCCTTCTACAGATCTAAAAAAGAAGCCATTGTTTAAACCCAGAGCGCATTGATGGAAAAATGGTCATGAAGGTGATTTCATTCAATCTGTCCATCACTAGAGTCTTCTACAGTGATTCTCACAGTGCCTACGCATAGGAGCATACGGCCTTTTAAACCAGGTTGCCATGGAAAAGGTAAGTGGGGGAGCACTCAGGTGTTCCTAAGGATGACGGAACCCAAGACCTGAATTTACTTGTGGCTTGAAGAGTGACCGTAGCTTTCCACTAAGGAAGAAACACGCAGAGCCAAGTGCTAATCTGAGTCCTGTGCCTTAGTTCAGTGTATCAAATTAGTTCATAAACTAGTTCAGTGACTGTTTCTGCATGCTGTGAATGTTTACATGAAATTGATGGAATAAAAATGGACTAGAACATCATATTCCCTCATTTTGGAACTGCAGAATAACTTTCCTAAACATCAGGTAGAAGATTATAAGCATATCCCACCCCCAAAAGATGAGTTAATAAGTAAAAAATCCACATGATATCTGAGTAGAATTGTACAGTTTGGCTTCAATCCTAAAGGTCTCAGGGGTGCTGGGGAAACAGTGGCTCATATCAGTACCTAATTCTCCGGGAGGATCCTGTAAAGAGAAAAACACATTTGTTTTAGAATCATGTATTATGCCATACTATCTGACAAGCTAAACTAGGGAAAATGATTGTAAGGCAGAGGTTCTGCTCCAACTACTCCTCCTACATCAATGCCTGAGAAGGACTGGAAAACACAGTTATGGCTACTGCCATCTAAGATGAGATGGTCTACAATATGCTTTGTTCTCTGTGTCTGAGCTTGCAATGAACACCGTCATACGGGCTTCACAGTGTGTGGCCTTTCATTCCCAATCCTCCTTCCTTTTAGAGTGATCTCTTATAAGAATTCACGTCAGTGAGCACCTTGAGCTTTTGATTCTCTCTCAGCATCAATTCCTGAAGGACCTTGCGTGCTTTAGCTTTTGGCCCTGTAATGAAACACCTGAGATCATCAACCTATAAATACCAAACGCTTGTTTTAGCTTAGAGTTTCCAGGTTCCATGCTGAGAACAGACATGCTGAGCCACTGGTAGAAATCTGAGATAGCAGCAAGAGACTGCAAGGTTGAACAGACTGCTCATCTCCCATCTAGGATGCCAAGGATACAGAGGGAGCAGCTGGGATCCCCAGGTCCTCCCAGGGAGAAACACTCGACTGCAGGACCTCGGAGAAGTCTTTACCTTCTACAGGCTCTATCGCCTCCCAATAGTACCACACAAGAGCCAAACCTTTGCCATATAAACCTTTAGAGGCTATTTAACAAAGCTATAGTATTCTGCCTCTGACTCCAAAAGTTCACATCCTCCCCCTAATTTAAAATACAGTCACTCCATTCCCAAAAATCTTTAATGTTTCAATTATTGCAGCATTGCTTAAAAAATCAAGACCAAAGGCTTCTCCAATACTGACTCAGGAATAAACTTTGTAAACATCAAAAAAGATAATTACATATTTTAAGTGTTATATAGTTTCAAGCTGCAGTGGTTAGACATGGGGTAAATATGTTCCAAATAAAAATAAGACAAAGCAAAACAGAAATATCTTCTATGGAAGACCTCAAGGTAAGCTATAAACAGGTACTGTACTTGGTAAATCAGAGCATAGATAGCTTTAAGTATTTCGTGCATGAACCCAAGGAAATAATCTCAGAAAGCTTTAGTTTTGCGGGGCATGCTAGGGCTCCTTCCAGAAGATATGTTGCCCTACACAGCCTCCAAAACAAATCTTTTCATTTCTACATGTCAGAACCTTTGATGAGTTGGCCGGCCTTTCAGATTGTGAGGATACTCAAAAGCATCTTTTAATAGTTCCTGTGACTCGCATATCTCTCTGGCCTCACCTCTGCCGCACTTACATTATGGGCTCAGCTTCGATTTTCCCAAATCTTTCTGTGTTGCTCGTTTGTGCTCCTCATTTTCAGGTACATTTAGTTTCAAAATAAAAGGAGATGAAAAATTGAGATGCATCATGTATATGTGCTGATGTGTAGAGGAAGTGCAATCTTTGTATACTACAAAATGTGCTAGTAAAAAAAAAAAAAAAAAAAAAAAAAAAAAAAAAAAAAAAAAGGAAAAGAAACCCGACAGTAGCCATGCTGCAGCAGAAGTGCTTTATTGCCTCAGAATTGCCTCTGCTATATACTCCCTTAAGGAGAGGAGTGGGATAATCAGACTTAAGTGGACAAAGGACTGGAGGGACTGTTGTGGTTTGCACCTATTTGTACCTTCACAGACTCATGCAGTTACAGGTCGTCAGCCTCTCAGAGCAGTCTGGGTATAGAGGTGGAGACTAACTCATGATCTGATGCTAGCGTGGGACTGAGACTGGGAGCTCTACCCCCACCCTAGGGCAGGTCTCTGAATGCTGTCAGGGATGGAAAGAGGCCTGTTCACTCTCTTATTGCTTCTGTTATCTTCCATCACAATGAACTGCTACCCTCTGCCATGTGCCACCCTGCCCAGAGCCAGCTGATTATGGGCTGAAACCTCCACAGACTGGGAACTTAATAAACTTTTCTCTTATTAACTCTGGATATCAGGAATTTTTCTCAGCAATGATCAAAGTAACTAAGACACGATTCTATAACAAGAATGTGGCTATTGGTATGACTATACATCATCATGGAGTTGAAGAGCCTTTAGGAACGGCTTGTGGGAAGAACATAGGAGGATTTGAACATGTCGGCTGCAAAGGCAGAGCTGGAATGCCTTAAGCTGTACTGTATGGGAGGTTGTTGTTGGAGCCAAGAAGATCACAGGGCTGATAGGCGTCTTGTGCGTGAAGATCAGGTTCCAAGGTTGTACTGAGAAGACTACATGGGTTATTGGATGACAGAGGACGTGTGCTATGGTTTGGCAGAAAATTTTCTACATTTTGCTCATGTCCAGAAACACTGTCTGAGACTGTGATTAAAGGTGACAGGTACATCTGGCGGAAGAAATTTCATGGCAGTTTAATTTTGAATGTGTATCATGGCTACTGCTAGGGGATTTTAGCCAGATTTATGTTGATAATCAAAAGCAAAGTGTCCAGCCACTACATTCATTAAAAGAGCCACTCTACGAGGAAGATATAAGAATTATAAATATATACACACTATCAAAGATAAGCAAAATTTATTAAACCACAACTTGATAGGAAGTGGAATATAAGCACCAATGCAACCAGGGATTTCAGTACTCCAGTGGCACCAAATGAAAGGGCACAGGGACAAAGGAAAAAAAAAAAAGTAGCAAGAGATCTCATGGTCTATATCACATATCAAATGAATTTAATAAGGCATCTTTAGAGTTTTACATCTGAAGATAGGACACATATTATTTTCAGCCACTGACAGAACCTTCTAAAAATGGACCCTAAGAGCAAGCAAGATAGCTCAGGGACTAAGGGCCAGTTTAGGCAAGCACAAGGGCCCCAGGTTCAATCCCTGGCACCACCTGCCATACCAGCCCTGCCCCCTGGCTCACTAAGCCAGCGACTGTCAGGGCGTGGTGGTGCAGGTCTGTAATCCCAGCTGTGGTGAGACTGAAAACAGAAGATTCACTATGAGTTCGAGCTGCACAGCAAGACCCTGCATGCATGCATGCACGCGCACGCGCGCGTGCACACACACACACACACACACACACACACACACACATGGGGCCCTCATTTGACATATTTAGCTCATCATAGCTGATAAAAATTTGACAGAATTCTTTACATGTTATCAGGTCACAAAGGAGTGAAAGTAGAAATCAGCAGCAAATGAACAACAGAAACAATGAAAACACATGGAGGGCTGGGGAGATAGCTCAGTAGGATAAGCACTTGCCTGGCAAGTGCAAGGGTGTGAGTTCAATGCCTGGTTCCACAAATAAATACATAAATAAATAAACTTTTAGAAAAAGAAAACAAAACACATGGAGATGCATGAATGTGTTAGAATAGCCAGTGGGTCATTGAAAAATAACGGAAACAAAAATTAATATCATCTAATTAAAATTATAATGAAGATCAGAATTTGGATAACATGACTTGACCACTTCTGAGAGAAACAGGAATATCTACGTTACAAAATCAAATAGCTTTCAAATTAAGTGAAAATGTAATGATACATTTAAAATTTATGGAAAAATAAAAATGTATCCAAAGCCAATAGAAGAAAATAATAAATGTTAGAGTTAAAGTTAGTGAAATGAGTAAAATACAAAAAATTAGCAGGACAAAATATTTGTTTTTTGAAAATATCAATAAGAGTGATCTATTATTAGCAAAACTAAGCACAGAGAAGAGAAACAGAGAGACCAAGAGAGAGTAAAATTAAAGATAAAAAGAAGCATATCACAAAGAGCGTTAGGGACAATTTTGGAAATTTACATTCCAATGAATTAGTAAAAAAAAAAAAAGGCAAAAAAAAGCAAACAGATAAATTCCTACACACAGCCTGGCTAGAAAATCTCCACTAAGAGATCATTTAAAAACTTAGTAGACTGCCGGGCGTGGTGGCTCACGCCTGTAATCCTAGCACTCGGGAGGTTGAGGCAGGAGGATCAGTGCGAGTTCGAGACTAGCCTGGGCTACAAAAGTGAGCTCAAGGCCAGCCTCAACTGCATAGTGAGACCCTGTCTCAAAAAGACAAAAAAAAAAAAAAAACTTAGTAGACTAATAGCAAACAAGGATTGTGAAACAATAATAAAAAAATGTCCCAAGAAAGAATACTCAGAACAGAGCTTTACAGCTGAATTCTAATAGACTTTCAGAAACCAGCAATAGTATTGCTGAAAATAGTAGATAGAATAGAAAAGATAATGTTTTTAAAATCACTCTACAAACCACTATCACTTCATTACAAAGACTGGACATAATCTCAATAACAGCAAAGAACACTACAGGGCTGGTGAGGCAGCTCAGTGGTCTAACAAGCCTGCTTAAATAAGCGCACAGGGACCTCAATTCCATCCCAACATCACATGCTACACTAGTGCAGCCCCCAGGATGGCTGAGCTGGCCACAAAAATAAAAGCACTAGAGACCCATATCACTGAAAAACATAAGTGTATGAATTTTTAATAAAATGCTTGTTCACAGCTAATTAAAATATTATGCATCATGATCAAATTTGTTTTATTACAGGGATACAAAGATTGTGCAAATAAAAAATATGTCTCAAAATGTAAACAAGTATGAAAATCACATGATTCTTCTCAAATGTTGGCAAGGATGAAGGAAAAATGAGATCTTAGTACACTGTCGTACATTGTATTGTGTTGGGGAAAAGGGATTCTAGTACAGTCCATGTGGTAATCAATATGCAAGGGTGTCAAAGAAAAACAAACCCCAAAGCTACAAGGAGTTGAAATTTAATCTAGTTATATCTGTGCTCAGTGTGTTCCCCAAAGACCTGGACTCAATCCATATCCACATCATATCCATATTTATTGCAGCCTACTTCATAATAAACTGCAACTATTGAATCAGCTTACATCCCTGTCAAATGGATAAAGAAAACATGGTTGGATGCGTACACAATTATATAGCCAACATGAGGAATAAAGTTGAATCGTTTCCAAAAAATAGAACTAAAAATCAAGTTAGGTGAAATACGTCAGGGCAGAAGGACAAGTGTACATGTTTTCTTTCTTATGTGGAATATTAAACCAAAGAGAACAGAGAGGAGAGGAGGGAGGTGAGAGGAGAGGCAAGGATGCAGAGGGGAGGAGAGGACGGGAGGGGAGCGGGGAGGAGAGACGGAGAAACAGAAAGGAAACATGAGGAAGAGAGCGGGAGATGGGAAGAGGAAAGGTTGGGGAATGAAGCGATCTGGAAATGCTTTTGCTAGCACGTGAGACATATGCATACATGTAATATACGTGTCCATACATGTTAATGAAATAGCTCTTGCAGAAGCAAAGCTCTTTAATCCATACAACTAAAAAGTAGTTTGGAAAAAACCTCATAGAAACACAAGCAAGCTTCGCGAGACTTTTCTCACAGGCAAATCTTGCAGATGCCTTCGGTATCATGGGAGGAAGAATGCGAGTGCCACCACCAAGTGTAGAGTCGCGCGTGGAGTCACCCACCACGGAAAGGCCAGAGGGCTGGCTCACAGGCTCCCATCATCCTCGACCTACAAGTGCTTTGCCTGCACAGCTGAGCGCTTGCCATCCACACGTCGTTGAGGCCTGAGATAAGGCGCACGCGAATCAGATAGAGACTTTGATTCTGACCTAATGAAATTCACAGCACAGGGGCGAACCGCAAGGCATTATTATGAAATTACAGGCAGCATAAGATCGGTAAGGGTGTGATCGGTGGCTGAATACAGTGTTGGCGGCGGGACCTCTTAGCAGAATTTTTGTAATAAAAAAAAAAAAAAAAAAAAAAAAAAAAAAAAAAAAAAAAAAAAAAAAACCTATTAACTTCAAGTCACAGCATTTGTTCATGCTATCTGAACCCAAATAAGCTAATAAATGCAGAGATCATTCTAGTAAGAATTCCAGAAGAATTCTAGTAAGCATATTATTAAGTATACTAAATAGAATTTTGCTCAAATAATTGCTTACATATATTTGCTTATTTGAGTAATCAATGATTATGAGTTAGTTTTATGCAACATGCGTTCTGTTCAATTTCTCCACAAATTTGTCTAAGAATAATCTCATTTTCTTTAATTTTGCCTGAAACCCTGACAAACAAGAATAATATCTTTAATTTATACTGAGTTAACTCAAAGTTATTTATGTTTTCTTGAAAAATAATACCTGTGGTTATTTTTCATTCAATATTTTATCCACGAAAAGGGCATTTTAATTACTTCTTTTTTTTTTTTTTTTTTTTTTTTTTTTAACTCAGTCTGACACCATAGGCCTATGCTGCCTCTCGGATTGAAAGCACAGAATCTCTCTATATTTTTAGAGAATGATATTATTTTACCAAACATATTAGAAATGATACAGAATTTCACTCAACAAAATAATAGGAGTTAAACAACGATTGTCATACAGCATATTGTTGGCTTCAAGATTATCAGATAGAAGCATGCGAAATTGGTCATAAGAATAAAAACAAAGAAAAAATAAGAATTAACTTTTCCTTTCAAAAGGCCAATATAATTAAAGAGTATGATTATCCAAGCTATACTGTGTATATTCCTCCATAATTTTTTCACTTCCTTCTTTTCTCCTTTTCCTCATTCCAGTTATTCCTTTCAGTTGAACAGTTTCTTTTCTTTCACAGTATCTTTTGTGCCTTTCAGATTTTATTTGATCTTTCAGGTTCTTGCATAGACAATGCAATGTTTATACATGTGGGTGTGATTAATCTCACTTATGACTATGGTCTCTAGTTATATCCATTTGCCTATAAAAGTTTCAAGCTTATTTTCATTTATAGCTGAGTAACACTGCATTGTATAAAAATACCAGGTCTTTTTTAAATCCATTGTTCAGGTGGTAGGAATTTGAGTTGTTTCTAGATTTACTTTTTTACTGTATTTTAGCACAGGGACTACAACATCTCACTACGCAGATTGGACTTGTAGTGATCCTCATATTTTCAGCCTGCCAAGCGCTGGGATGACAGGTGAGCGCCACCACGTCCACTCTCAGTTGCCATCTCAGCATGCCCCTCTCCCTGTTCCTGCCTAAGCAGGTGCTTTAGTCCACTGAACTACTTGGCTGGCCCGTTTTTTAAGACTTAGCTGTGAGAAATTGTGCTGTTATAAACACGGGGGTGCATTATCTCTGTAGTATGATGTGTTCAGTTCTTCTGAAAAAATGCCTTGGAGAATAGTTGGGTGGCATGGGGCCTCCAATCCTAGTTTTGTGAAGAATCGGCACACCGATTTCCAGAATGATGGCCCCCTTCTCCACTGTCACCAACAGCAGAGTGGGTTCCTTTCTGCTAAAGCACTTGCCGCTTTTGTTACCGGTTGATTTCTTCATGATAGCCGCTCTTTCTGGGGTGAGGTGGAATCTCAGTGTTGTTTTGATTTGCATTTCTCAAATGACCGATGATCTGGAACATTTTTCATACATTTCTTTATAATTCGCATTTTTTCATCTAAGAAGTGTGTAGTCATCTCAGATGCCTATTTTTGGGTGAGATCTTTTAATTTTGGGGGGCCTGAATTTTTTAAAAAAATTTTAATATATTCTAGGCACAAGTTCTTTGAGGGACAGTTGGTTATCATTTTTTCTCAATTTGTGAGTTTTCTTTATACTCTGCTGATGACTTCTTCTGATGTGCAGAGACTTTTCCCAAAGATCTGAACCTGTTCGTTGATCCTCTGAAGTATTTACCCTGCAAGTTGGTTTCTGTTCATGAGCTCTGCCTACCCCTATGTGTTCAAGATTTTTACCTACTTTCTCCTCCAGTAGATTTAGTGTTTTTGTTTTAAATTTTATTTTATTTTACTTTATTTTGTGGGACTGGCATTCAAACTCACGACCTTGCACTTGCTGGGCAGGCACGTGTGCCATGGAGCTATCACCCCAGCCCCAGTTTTAAATTTTAAATCATTGATCAATTTTGACTTTAGTGCATGGTGATAAACATGAGTCTAATGTTAACCTTTGACAGCTGGAAAGTCAGTTTTTCTAGCATCATTTGTTAAAGAGGCTACCTTTCTTCCAGTGGACATGCTTGGCCCCTTTATCAAAGATAAGGTGACTCAGGGTGTTTGCAGTTGTATCTGTATCTTCTTCTTCTTTTTTTTTTTTTTTTAAACGAAGTTTACAATATCTAATTCTTAAAATGAAATGCGAAGTACAGCTCAAGGAGAAAAACTCAGTCTCACGCTCTCAGCCTGGCTAGGTCTATGCGTTTAAAGATTTTGCCACATTTCTCAAGCATCAAATATTTGTCCTGATGGAGTAGGAAAGAGTTTGCGCAAACGTATTCCGAAAATTGGTGAAATACAACATAAGATAAATGGCAAATTTTGCATTTCCTCATTTGATTGAACTTTCTTAACATTTACGACATTGTATAATCTTCTTACTTAAACCAGGAATGACTACCAAGATCAACAGCACTGCTGTTCCATCGATCTGTTTATTTGGCAGTACCATGCTGATTTTGTCATGGTAGTTTTGTACTGTAATTTCAAGTCAGGGATATGATGCTTCCTGCCTTTCTTAATCACAACTTACTTGTACTTGTTTCTCAAAAAAAAAAAAAATGCCTATGTTGATGTTATTATGTTTTATGCAATTTAATTGCCACACAAGTGCATTGTCTATAACTTGGATGTTATTCTGAACTTTTTGAAAATAAAAACGTATTTTTAGTTAGACTTATACATTGACAAGTTTTATAAATGAATATCCAATAATTTAAAACTTCAGAATTTTACTGTATTGATACTGAAGGCCACCTTCATGTTTTCATTATTCAATACATATGCATTTGATAATTTTACATAAACATGTCTATGTATACATTTTTTATGTGATGAAAATTTGTATAGGAATAGATAGTAAGCACACAACACTTTTCTTTTTTTTAAAGAACTTTTTATTTTATTTCTTTATTTTTTTCTTGTTTCAGAACCTTTGTTTGTTTATTCACTCATTTTTATGGCTGGCTCAGCCCACCCAGAGGGCAGGGCTGGCGCAGCATGTGGTGCCAGGGATGGAACCGCAGTCCCTGAAGCCACCCAAGCTTTCCCAAGCAGGGGTTTTAGATCACTGAGCCATCCCGCTTCATTACATCCAGAATTACACAGGAATCTTGACCTTTATGAACAAATTTTCACTTGATAATTTCAGTCTTCCGCAGATATGGTTTTCACTTATGAAGAGACTCTCACCTTTCAGAATCAGTAGAGGTATTGCAACAAATTTTATTCTGAAGTTCTTTCTAAATTTTATATCCTTTACAATGAAAATAATCTAGCATTACTTTAAAAATACTGCTTACAATATCTAAATAAAAATACACAAAAATTAAACAGAAGTCACAAATAGAAAATCCACAGGTGGAAAAATATAAAACATTTGAATAGAGGAGAGCAGTAGCTCATGGTGAGTAATTTAGAACTAAGATTTAATATATTTTATTGCTATATTTACAATAATAATACAGGCAAGAGTGAGGTCAAATAACAGTTTTCAATTCCTGATACCGATTTATATGGTTTTTGTATAACACGCTTTGACAGTATAACCCCAAAACATTGAAGATTCTTACTTTTGCTGAGCTAATGAGCCTACGATCTTTGATCTGTAAGCAAAGCTAAAGTTTGGGAGTGAGTTGTTTGCATAAAGGAGTAAACTGAGTCACCATTTCATTCAGTAAAAGAAAAATGTACTATTAGAAATTAGCAAGACCTCTAAACTCAGGAATTACAAAAATACAATCTATAAGCATAATTCATGCCCTATCTGCTTATTAAAATTACCTTCCTCTTACTAATGAGTACAACCACTGAACCAACACATGTCAAGTCCACTGTATTGATTATTTTTAGTCATTCCTATTAATATTCACCAAAATATCTATAAGCAATTATTTTAGTTTATTATATTAATATAATATAAAACAAAAATCCTCCTTAAGCATAAGTAATTATAATTACTTGTCATATATATAAATCTATGATACTAGTTTTTGTCATACTATACTAGTAGGATATCTGAATCACTGAGTACCAGTGTCTGTTGTATATGATCTATATTAAGAGTTGTGTTTTGGAAGTGAAAGTATAAATGATGCACTCCTCTTTGTGTTTTTCTTTTTCTCAATATGAAAGTAAAGTGAAAGCTCCTGAGAGGGAGTGAGATGTATGAAACACAAGCAGACAGAGCACAGTTGACCGCGGGTCACTGTTTCTCTTGAATCTGCAGGGCAGCATCTCAGCACAGACTGCTCTTCCTGTGTCATGACTAAGACATTTCTTTGCCAGAAAAGGCCCTTCCCACTTTCTCTTCAGAAAATACTAGGAACCCAGTGGAAGCCTGCATCTTCACCAGCTGGTATTCTCCTTAGATACTTGGGTATTCGGAATGTAACAACCATCTTAATAAGTCTATTTTTATTTATTTATACAGAAACCATACTATAGCTTGTTCACTTCCTCAGGGAAGATCCCTGGCCTTGCACATAATCTGTGGCGTTTCTCCTAACACTTAAGAATCAAGGCACTTGGGCAGGTCCGCAAAGGAGTCGTGCTTCTGTTCTCCTAGTGGATTTCTCCTTCTGCTGTTGTTTGTTGCTCACTATGTTTATCATGTCAATGAAAGCCCAGTGCTGAGTCACAGGTCCTTTGATAAGAAATACTGTTTTCCAATACATGACACTGTATCCTTTTATGTTGATGTCTGGGAAGGCTCTGTCTGCATAAATAGGTGAATGGCAACTGTCTCATCCTACAAGGTCATTGCACCTAATGACCCTCTGAGTGGTAGAAAAGAAGCCACTGGAGATTACAATTGTGTTGAAATTGGTCTCCTCTTTTGCCTATCTTTAAGACCATCAGAAGTAGGGTATTTGTTTTTCCAAATTTATTCATTTCCTAGGCAGTGCTAACAGAATTTTGCTAAAACTTTGGAGTACCAATACTTGCAGGTTATGTGTCACATTACGAGCTGATCAAGTTTCAGAAACACACTATATTAGGAACGGTCAGCAGGGCTAAGTTGTGACCCTGGGTTAGTCTTTCTCTACTTAGAAAATCAATCATTGTTTCCAGTAATACCGGATGAGCTGATAATCCACTCTTGTTGTGGACTACTGGCCTACATATACTGCTACTTTCTGTTTGCGCAATGAAAATAAAGATCTCTACTAATGATGTTTAGACAAGAAGTCATGTCTTCCTCTTGTGCTCTGAACAACTACCATGAAGACATTATGCAATGTATTAACTATTATAAAAATAATAATAAAAAAGAAAAATCAATCACTGTTAAGTCATTTCCTGTAAGCTTTACGTAAGAGGGCAGGAGTGAGGGACTTAATAACGAAAAGTAAAAATTAAAACCACACAGCAGTTTCATTCATTCTTGCATTTGTTTCCCTACAGTCTCATGTTTGATTTCTTCTGGACCCATAAGTCTGACTCAGAACTACAAGTTCCAGTGGTCCTCATTTGTTTTTCTGCATGTTATCTTGTGTTAATTCCTAAATTGGGGGATGAAACTGACTGTTGTCAGACTGTCTTATCTGGTCTCACCGATAAGGGATACAAGGGAGCCCTTTGTCAGGTTGGTCTTCCAAGCCTTTCAAGTATAGAAACAGATGGTGTGTGGAAGTTGTTGTTGACAAAAACTGTGTCACAATGCTACATATCTTGTGGTGACTTTATGCAGAGCAAGAATTTGGAAACATGCTGAGATAATCATGCAAAATAAAAACACAGATTGGAAACAAGTTATTGGTGCTCTAACATTCGAGAGAAAATTTACTTTTTCTTTTTGCATGAGTTAGAGGAAAACAGATTAAAGATTTTAGAGAGAGGCTTTCTCTGCCAGGCATGGTGGCGCACACCTATAATCCCAGCACTGGGGAGGCTGAGGCAGGAGGATTGGTGCGAGTTCAAGACCAGCCTGGGCTACAAAAGTGAGCTCAAGGCCAGCCTCAACTGCATAGCTAGACCCTGTCTCAAAAAGACAAAAGGAAAAAAAAAAGAACCTAAATAAATTCATCAGACATTTGCAAGTGTAAAAACAACAACAACAAAAAACAGTGCTTGCAGGAAAAAATCTTTTACTATGTCACATCCAAGTAATTGCTTATTAAAAATTATATAGATTTTTAAAGTATTTAGGACAAGGTCTACAGGGTCTCACTTTGTAGATCAGACTTTAGTGATCCTCCTGATTTCATCCTCCCAAGTTCCGGGATTACAGGCATGACACCATGCCTAGTCTCAGTCCCCACCTCAGCATGCCACCGGGAATCAAACCCTGGCTGCTGTGCTCTGCCTAAACAAGTGCTTAATCTGCTGATCTCCTCAGCCCCAATTTCTCTTTTAATGTCACATGAGTTGTAAAATATATTTTGTGAAGTAACATGAAAGTCAAATCATTAGCTCCAAGGAGCTACATTACTAATATACAAATGTGAATTGGTAATAAGTGGAAGAGTATTAACAATTAAGAGGTAGAAGATTCGAGTTAACTCTGGACCATTTGTAACTTTGCCACTCAATTGTACCCTTTTTAAAGGAAGAAAGGTGAATTCAGCTCCCAGTTCCTAGAGGTTTCAGTCCACACTCTGCTGGCCCCAAGAAACGTTGGCACACGGCAAAGGGCAGCAGCTCACGGGGGTGGAAAACAGCAACACAGCAGGGGCGGAAGTTACACCCTGAAGTCACCATGCCTTTGTGTATACACGGATCTAGTATTGTGCATCTTACAAACTTGATCGGCAATCTCATGAAATCACTAAGACGATTACATATAAAAATTCATCTATTACTCGGTTCAGAAAATATCCAGATAACATACAACACTGTAAAGAAACACTGCATCAGGTGCATATAATATGCACATGCCAGGAGTTTAAGTTATTTTTCTTACATCCATATGAATTTATTTGTAGGAAGCTTTGTTGTACTGTCATATTCTTCTCTGATATGGAATTATGATATTTTCACAAATGTCAAATTTCAAATTTCTAGTTATTCTGATGTTGAGAAAAACAATGACATAATTCACTTTCCTTACAATTGTAAATTATTAGTAATCTACTATCCTACTACTAAGAATGATGAAACCTGTTTTTTAAAATTTCAATTGTTGCCGGGAGTGGTGGCTCACACCTGTAATCCCAGCACTCAGGAGGCTGAGGCAGGAGGATTGGTGCGAGTTCAAGACCAGCCTGGGCTACAAAAGTGAGCTCAAGGCCAGCCTCAACTGCATAGCAAGACCCTGTCTCAAAAAGAGAAAAAAAATAAAAAATAAAAAATAAAATAAAATTTCAATTGTTAACTGAGTAACATGCTATTTTGATATTCGTATTTCTTCACACTTTGAAATTTTTTAGTGTCATTTTTTCTATAATTTCACCATTAAGATGCTAGTTTTTAGGCTGGAAATCCCTCTCTTCTTTTTAAAATTATATGAATGCTTTCAGTAATAAAAGGATTCACTAGTACTTTTAAGTAAAAATATCTGTTTATTTTGTTGTTCAGATCATACTATAATTTCAGGTTTGAAAGAAATTCATTTCCCTTAGCCATGTACATCCTTCCTACTTTATTATTTCCTTAAACAGCTGTATATAAATTTTCCATATTTATCTGTAGTGGATTAATCCCGTGGGTGTGGTCTACCACTTTATGCTTTTAATTTTCATGGTTTTAAATAATATTTCTAGAATTTCTGCATTGTTAATTCCTAATCTTCTTGTCATTTAAAAGATGAATTTCTTTTCTCATAAATGATTTAATTCTTTCTGTAATTGGTATAATGATTATAAGAATAATAATTCTACTCTCATGTAATTTATTTTAGCTTATGTAAAATTCTACCTATTACTTTATCTGCTGGTTTTCAGGAAACTATGCAGATTTGGTGCTCTTTTAAAATGTTCTGTTACAAACTCATCTTAGATTGAGATCCGTGCCCTTCAGTTTGCCTACGAAAAATCTCTTGTGCTTGAGTTTTAAGTTTCTCTCTGGGATGATTTATATTCAATGCATACAAAACCTTAGACTAAATCAAGTATTTTTCTAATTTCATGGCTTGGGATTCAGGAACAATACAGTGAGATTTTGCTGGAAATTTGAAAAGAGAATCTGTGCTCCTCAGCGACCATGACATCAGCAACAGGGACTGTGTGAGTGTGAGCTCTTGTGTCGGCAACACCAACAGCTGAAGGCACTGAAAGACCCAAACACATGCACACATAAGTTAGACACTGGCCCCTCATCTGCAAGTTGTGCCCTGTGTCTTTGTGATATTTATTATCTGTGTGTCTTTATCATGAGATTTGCCAGATATGACAGATTAGAGAAGCAGGGTGGTCCTGCTGCAGTGTGTATTGTAAGTTAGTACTTTGCACTTTGCTCATCGTAGGCACAACTTAAGGATGACTTTGATGCATATGGAAGTGGCTAAGAAAGGGACGCCCACACCGTCACCATGATTACCTCACACGTGGAGACAATTTTAACATGCAGACATCGTAATATGGGAAAATCATGTTTATACTTTTTAATAAAGTTTAGAGAGAAACAATTATATGGAAGAAAAGGACTGTAAGCCCAATGTTCCAGGCAAAGATCCACTAAGTTAGTGGTAGTGAAGGTATATTTTCAGCTTTTAGTTAGAAAATTTTGATTGAATCATTCTGAAAAGGATGCCATAAAATTGGAGGGATGAGAGTTTCAGTGCTGATTCTTTATCTTTTTTGTTGTTGTTGTTGTTTGTCATTTTGTGATAATATAAGAACTAAAAGCCACTGGGAGGATTTGGAGGGGGAGTATTTGGACTCCGACTCTATAAGGCTATTTCTTCCAGATGTTTTATGTAATAAGGCCTCTAAGTCAATAAAACATATACAAATATGTAAAATCTATTTATAATACATATGATTATATATATATATATATATATATATATATATATATATATATATATACATACACTTAATAGCTGACCAAATTTTCAGGATAAAATAAAGTGGGAGAAAATAAGTGAGAAATGATAAATATCAAGATGAAATATTTCTGATCACATGTATAATGATAATTTTTGAATTTCAAGACAAATCAAGGAGCCGGGCGTGGTGGCTCACGCCTGTAATCCCAGCACTCGGGAGGCTGAGGCAGGAGGATTGGTGCGAGTTCGAGACCAGCCTGGGCTACAGAAGTGAGCTCAAGGCCAGCCTCAACTGCATAGCGAGACCCTGTCTCAAAAAGACAAAAAAAAAAAAAAGACAAATCAAGGAAGAGGAAAGCGTTGAAAGGAAAAGGAAAAAGTTCTTTGCTAGGATACAAATGAAAACAATTTTAAATGTAAGGATTAGCTATGATGATGAGTCAGATAGATCGGGCAACAAAGGCTCAGCAGATGAAGGATCGCGGCTCTTTGCTGAAGCCAGTGTGGCGGGCGCCTCCTTGCAGGAGCTGAAGCTTCAACAGCTCCTGGATTTCCATGCACAAGAAGCTCTGCTGTCATAACCCACTGCGGGGATTTATTTATAAAGCACTTTGCATTAGATGGTTAAAGCATCAATGTCCCTAGTGGAAAATTATGTGGGGATTGTGGACTACAAGGTATTAATGAGGATGGAGGAAAGTAAAGCTTGCTAATTGAAAGCCTGGGCGGAGTTTGCAGGCAATGTCCGAAGCTGTGCTGGAGTAGAACGAAGGGGTAAATGCAGACGTGTGTTATGAAAGAACTGTGTAGAACTCATTTGCAGAATAAAGAAAAGAGACCAAGTATCAGGAGAGAATGTGTCAGGCCTACAACAAATCAGAGACCTTCGTAAGATTTGCAAGATTTACTGTAAGCGACCTTTCACATTTCTCATCTATTTTGAGAATTAGCCAGCGTAATAAGGGGTCATCTAAAATAAAATGAGAAATTATATCTATAATAGATCCTTTTAACAAACATGCTGCATACACGCATGTGTGCACACACACACACACACACACACTCTGCTTGAGGGGTAAGGACCGAGGGAGGCTGCACCCCACCAGGAATGTCCTTTGGTCTCCATCGTTCACCTTCCCACGGCTCTTGCTCTTCTTGACTCTTTGCCCACCACCATGCGTTGCATCTGGCGTAAACGTTCTTTAAAGTGTGTTGTTTAATCCTTAAGTTCTTGATCTCAATTTAGCTGTGTTATGACTTTCCATTTTTTATGTCTTCTTTTGAGTGTGACACAGGCCCTCTGCATAGAGTTAACGCTCTCAGCACTCAGAGATCACAGGCACAGCCAGTATCCCCGTGGAGAGCTGCGTCCCCAAGCCATGAAAACTCAAGGCTTTCTCTCACGGCACCCTGATACTTTATCGCCTTATGATTAGTGCCCACAGAGCCTCCACCACTATCAGCGCATGGTCGCAGATTTCACATATGAGAAATGTAAGAAAATGATCCTCATTACTTAGCGTGAGCTGTCTATTATTGGGTGCAGGTAGCTCTACGGAGGGAGCTGAGGCGTAGTCCACGTAAAACATGCTGCCCGCATTATCTATACTCTATACCTACATGTAGACCAGCTCTGATAAAAAGAAAAGACACCACGTAAATTAGAGGAAAGACAGAAAAGTAATGGAAAAAAACATATTTGCAGAAGCATGCCATGTTAAAAGTAATTTAAATTCGGGCGTGGTGGCTCACACCTGTTATCCCAGCACTTGGGAGGCTCAGGCAGGAGGATCAGTGTGAGTTCAAGGCCACCTTGGGCTACAAAAGTGAGCTCAAGGCCAGCCTGAACTGCATAGTGAGACCCTGTCTCAAAAAGGCAAAAACAAATAAATAAACTAAATAAATAAAATAATAAAATATATAAAAAATAAAAGTAATTTAATGCATAGAGTGAGAACAAAGTTTTAGAGAGAAATAAGGAAAAGTCTTTCTAGTGTCAATAGGCACGGTAAAGATCTTTAGCAGAACTGGGTAGGATGAAGCTATGAATTAAATAAGCAAGTCATAGTTCAAGATCTTCATGTCTAGCTGGAGTCATTTTAGTTGCATCAAATAGCAGTGTACCTGATGCACTGCGACAGGGTCAGTGGAATTTTCAGGTGTTTCTTGGGCCATCAGTTCTTGTCCTACATGGAATGGTGTTCCTGTGTGGCCATGAGAACTGTAGATCCCCACAAGCACAGCAGGGGAATGATCAGAAACTTGGTTTCTTCTGGATAATTATATTATTTTATGAAATTATTTCAGTATATAAATTCAGCCATTTGATACTTTTGCAAAAGCACCACTGAGCTTCAAATCTACACTTTCGTATTTATAAATGATGCTCAGAAACTCTTAAGACTGATATTGAAACTTCATATTGCTTAAATTAAGAAACATTCAGTGCCAGTGAGATAGTTCAGTGGTCTAAGGCACCTGCTCAGGCAAGCTCGGGCAAGCCCAGGGGCTGAGAGTTGATCCCTGGCATCATGTGCTGCACCTGCTCTGACCCCAGGGCAGGCTGAGCCTGCCACAGGCACAGCAAAGACAAGCTCTATGAGACTTCAATTTTTTTTTTTTTTTTTTGGATGTTGTCTTCACACAAATAGAAAAATAGAGTTTGAAAACAACCATCTGGGGGAAAACAAAATCCATTAATGCAAAAATAAATTAGAATACTATTACTAGAAAATACATGTTTCTTTTTCTCTCTTAATCATGAGGTAAGGAAGAATTTTAAATAATTAAGGACAGAGACAAAAATATGAGATTAGAAATAGTTCTAAGCAGAAAATATTTTTATATGTAACATATTCAAAACTGAAGTGAAAAGTATATTTTTAAAACTATAACACTGCCAACAGCACAAGAGATAAACAGATGTCATGAATAAACATGAATTTCAGGAGAGATGAATTGTGAACCAGCAGGCCTCAAGCGGCCTGATCTCCCAAAGCATCAGTGCACCAAAGGTCAGCAAAGGAGTGCGTTTTACATGACTTTTCTGTGTTGTATTTTCTCAATGTGTTTGGACAGTAATTTTGAGAAGTTGCATTTTTATTTCTATTTCATTTTTCTAAAACATAAAGAACACTCTCTGTTCATCTATTGATAAAAATTGACAATATATTTAAATTTTACTTGTTGTGGGTAAAGTTTTCAAACAATCTTGTTCTAGACTTAACTTTTTTATTTCTGAATAAGTTCTGAGCAACACTGCTGGATCAAATGTAAGTATAGATTTCAAACGAGTGAGGAGCCCCTGTGTTAGAGAGTGTTCTTGCTAACTGGTGTTGCTACCATGGTTTCAGACAGTTCAGCCGAACTTGCCTTCCCTTTAAAACATTGTGCTGCGGATATTACTTTAATTGTAACCACTGCTAGAATTATACACTGGTATCTTCTGGTTTAACTTGAATTTGTCTGCTGATAGCAATTTTGGTCATTATTTATATATAACTTTTAGAGTTGCATGTATTTACTTTGAAAACTTTCTCATTTGACACATTTGTCCAGTTTTTTTTTTTTCTGCATTGTTATTTTATCATGGCTCTGTATTAACAATATATGTATCAGTCATGTAAACTCAGATTTTACATTTGCATTGGGAGTGTTTCTCTGTTTCTATTTTTTGTTTTCAAAATGGTATTTGGACGTACAGCAGAACCATCAAAAACTGCATAGAGTTAGGTACACAAAACGAGTGTGATGTGTGTCTTGTGGAATGACTACCACAAGAAGCCTAACATAATCCTCGTGCCAAACGATTGCCGTTTTTTGTGTTTATGGTGGCAACACTGAAGTTCTAGCGGCTCAACGGTTTCAAGAGCACGTGTCAGCACCGCAGTAGTCACCGTGTTACATGTTAAATCTGCGGCATTCATTGGCTTTGTAGCTGGAGCTGGTGCCTTCTGCCAAGTTCCTTTCTCCTTAAGCTTGGGCTTTGCGGGTGTAAATGCTTCCGAAAGAGTAAGCACCTGCAAGTCTCCCTCAGTACGACGATGTGGAGATGCCCTTTTGTGGTATTCATATCCAAACTATGCAGCAGTTTAAACAATGTTTCAAGGGTTGACTCAGAGAAGTTTTAGGTAGTTTGTTTTAAATAAAGGTGAAACATTGAAAATTTAAGAAAATAACTTAATTGAAATACAATAATGGAAGTGTAAATACCTAGCACCTCTTTTATTTGAGTGGATTTAATAAGTATTGATATTTAAATGACCTAAAATGTGTTTACACTGTTTTTTATCTAGAAAACCCTACTGCTCTCCTAATAATTCCTTTATCACTCCAGTCTACCTTCAGGCACATCTACTTACTTCATGGTGCCAAAGTGTTCTCTCTAAAATGGGAATTTTATCATGCACTTCCATTTACATAATTCCAGTGTTTTAAATAAACTTCAGAATAGTGTTTTACATCCTTATACAACCCCTTGTGATGTACGCATCAGCTCAGATTCCCCACAGCTCAGCATGGTCTCTGCTGGACAATTTCTCAGAGAAGTCTTTGGTATTCAGGCCTCCGACCTCTCCCCTGCCTGGAACGCACAGCCTGCGTATCACCACCAGCTTCTTAACCAGAATAGGTACCATGGCAAGATCCCTAAAAGGCAAAAGGAAAGCCGAATTCCTTGAAGCATCACAAGAAGAGCCCTCCACTGCAAACATGCTCTGTCTGAGTGATTTTCACAAGGAGACCAAATATATTTTCCTAATCCGTGCCCCGCTTGAATAATCAAATCCTTTGATTATTCAAATCTTTTTCCTGTCTCAATTGTCAGATTTTGGTATATAAGCTTTCATAGTTTCAATGATTGATCATCTTAATTGCATGAATAATTTATTAAAAAGTATTCTCCACTAAGTTTTGCAGGAGATTTTAAGCATATCCTTCAGAGGTATTTCTAGAAATAGTATTTAAATATGTAGATTGTCTCATGTTTCAATTACCCACACCTCCAGAAATACTGGCATCTTTGCTGTTCGTTGAACATACCGAGCACACTCCACTGGTTCATATTTATATCCAGGATGTTTTTCCGCAGCTTGCCTCTCAACTACTTCTCTTTCTGTCTTTAAATTCCGCTTTTATTTTATCTTTTCAGTGAGACCCTCTGTCATTTCTTTTCATATTTAAAATTTTATGATACATTCCTTTATGCCAGAATTCCTATTTTCCTTAAACTTGCTTTAACATTTTGGTTTTTGCTTTGCAGAACCATATATATTCCACCTCACACACTCTATATAACTACATAAACACATGAGTATATGTGTGTGCATGTGTATGCATGTACAAATGTGCATAAATGAATATATGGCATAATGTGCATGTACACATATACAGGTATACATACAAATATACATGCATATTTCTTTTGTTACTTGTCAGCTCTGCTCCTCATCATGAAGCAATCCCCACTTGATGAAGGCTAGCAATTGTTCGTACAAGTACCTAGTGCAGCACTTCACAAAGCTGTTCAATAGTATCGACTGAGTACATGAAATTATCACCTCTGCCTTCATCTCACTGGGTTTATTGTGCTGAAGTTCTTTATTTTATGTCTCTGTTGCCTTAAATAATTGAAGACATGGACAGCGAATTGGACAGTGAGGGGAATAAAGTACTCAGGTCGACAGACCACCACCGAGCTACGTTAGGAGGAGCTGTCATTTCAATGTTTCCTTAACTATTATTTCAGCTATTGTTTCAGACACGTCTACCCAGAAAAAATCTTGACTTCCATTCTTTCTACAGTGGAATTTGTGGAAGAATATGGGACATAGCTTTCAAAAAGTTGCCACCATTTTAAAAACAATTGAGTTTGAAGAAGTCTAGCTTAATGCAACACACACTCACACACACACACACTGAAAAACTGGGGCTTTATTAAGTAAGTTTCTGGAGTTTGTGAGATGCTAAATAAATATTCTGAAATGTGCTCAAAGCAATTTAATAAGATTTTGAGAGGCTCGTATGTTTAAAAGCCCATGGAGATTTCAGAAAACTTTAACCACTTTGCTTACCACTCAAGCCTTTTAAAAGAGCTAGTTCAAAGTCAATTCAAAGAGGAATAGGCAGTAACTAAGAGAAAATATTCTGCTAATGGTTACCAAAGCAGTCATTTTCATTGCGAACTTGCGGAACTTAACATTCTCAGTTTTGTGATTGTGGGAATCATATGTAATGACTCCCATTCAAATTTAGCACAAAATGCTAGTTTCAAGCCACTACTTTCTATGCATCTCTGTCTCTTTGGTTTTCACTTTTGAAAGCCAGGTAGAGATGAATTTAATTTGGCAGCTTGTGAGGAAATGTTTGTAAATCAACAGAAAAAGCCTAATCAAAATTTAATTAAATATTCCTATGCTTTGAAAGTAATAGAATTAGCACGTGATAGTAATTTCATGTCCCAGAGGAATGAAATTAAAGCAAATGTGGCAAGATTCTGAGTCACTAAGTATACCTCTGCTTTTCTAAGGACTTTGTCCTCTGTGGAAATTATATCTGGATCTTTTAGCAATGATTTTATTATACATGTCAGTATAAAATATAATTTACATTGGTTAATTCTTGGTAAGCTTTCTCCCCAGTAGGAGTAGAATCAATGTTATAAAGAAGAGCTTGCTTGGTTCATTTTCATAACCTTTTAGAAAGAACGCCATACAAAACCAACTAAACGCTGTTGTTTGGAGCTGCAGAGAGGGGGAGTGACTTGTGGAAGGCTTCCCTGGTATTTTGTGAACAATGGATTTTTAAAAAACAGTTAACTGCTCTGGCATCCCAAACCTCATGGGTTGAAAAGCTTCTCAAATTCAAAAATTGAGATTTTCAATTTCAGCAAGTTTTCACACAAGGATAACCATGAGCAGTACCATGGAAATCAATGTACTATTTTGAAAGGATGGATAAGAATTTTGTTGCAGAAAAAGTACAAAATTTTGTTGCAGAAATTACAATGAAACAGTTTATTTTAAAAGTTCAACTGAGCCGGCATGGCTTTGCATACCTGCAACCCCAACACTAGGGAGGCTGAGGCAGGAGGATTACCATGGATTTGAGGCCAGCACTACAAATTGAATTCCAGGCTACCCTCATGTGAATCGTGAGGCCCTGCCTCAAAAAGACTAATTAATTAATTAATTAATTAACTAAAGCTTCTAAAACATTTTCAGAACTCAGTTGACTATTTTTGATTCTGCACCCCTACTTTTGTCTACCAACTGGAAACGGTGTCATTGCTTCTGGAAGAGAGTTACCATCAGCAGTAGGATGGGTCTGAATTCAGATGTTTATGTTCTATGCAATTTGCTAGCTCTTTCCATTTAAATAGCTCCCATTAGCTCTGAGTCGATTCATTTAAAATTGGGAAAGCTAATGATACCTAATTGTTAGTAAGGTCTTGAGAGTATTCATAATATTTGCAAAGCTCTTAAAAACCTGTTTTCCATAAGTAAATCAGTAATCTATGTATGCTAGCTCCTATTTGTGCTAATCGCAATGCAAGAACTTCCTCTCTTGACCCTGCTCTGGATCAGCCCAAAAAGTGAAGACAGATCCAACAGCCAAAATATCCTTTAAGTAGTTGTAATGGTTTATGTCTAGTTGTCCCCCAAAAGCCTCATGCAGTCATTGGGCGGGAACTTCTATAGATTGAGACTTGACTCATGAGTCACTGGGATTATGTGATTTAGTACTGATCTAGAGTTGGAGACTTGATCCATGATCCCTGGGATTATGTGTTAAGTACTTCTGGGATTATGGGTGTTGCCTAAGGCGAATAAGCTGAGATGACAGCTTGAATGCAATATAAAGAGACACAGAGAGACGAACTGAAGTTGTTGCTATTGCTGTCTGCTGCCCTGGTTGATCAGTTTCCTCTGTCGTGATTGCTGCTGTTCCACCGCCATGAACTGGATGCTCTCTGCCCTGTTCCACTCAGCCTTGGGCCAGCTGAATATGGACTGAAACTTCCAGTAAGTGTGAGCTAAATAAACCTTTCCTTCCTTCACTTTGACTGTTGAGTATTTGTCCCACCAATGAGTACAAAGTAACTAACACAGTAGTTCAAAGAGAACTATGCAAACTTAAGACATTTGAAAAGGCTTGCTGACAAACCTGAAACTCACGGTGCAGTGCATGACTGTAATCCCAACCCTAAAGCAGGAGTGCTGCCAAACTCTAGCTCAGCCTGGGCCAATTAGATGCTTAGCAAGACCCTGTCTCCAAGAAGGGAGGGGAGGGGCTGACGGAGCGTAACTTAGTGGTTGAGTGGCTGTACTTGGGGGATTCACGCAGGGAGCAAAGGTTAAACTGTAGTGTAAAGGGCAAGAAATTCCTCTTTTTTATTATTTGTGTTAACCCCTAAGTTATTGTCACTATCATAGGATTATTTATACCATGTTGTATTATCCATAAATTTATTGCTAGGTAAGATTATTAACTGGTTTAGGATTATGGGAAAATTTCAAGGATTTATCATGCATTATACAATTCTATGTATTACACAATTCTCCCATTACTGTATTTTACCCTAACATTGTTTCTAACCACAAGAGTGATTGATTGAATCCAGGCTGTCAACACTTGGATTTCCCGTTGCATGGCTGGTATAGCGTAGTGATGTTACCACTCTAAAATACTTGAGCCTTGGGGCAGTAAAATGTGCATTGCAAATAGACTGAATTCTTCCTTAAAACTCCTTTACTGTCTTCTAGAAAGCCCACCCACCCTTATGTAAAGACAATCCCCCAATGTCAGTTTGTGTGCTCCACATAGATAAAACTCAAACCCTAGCTCAGGTATTAGTGGTGGCACATTTACCGTGGCATTGCCACGCTGCTCTGGGATGAGCAAGTGGCCTAAGGAGAATCAGCCAGAAGACATTTTCTTTCAGTATTGTAATCAGTAACATTCATAAAATAATAAGAGAGAGAGAGAGAGAGAGAGAGAGAGAGAGAGAGAGAGAGAAGAAACTTCCCCTTCTAATCTTGAATTTGAAAGAATGTGGAGTACATCATTGTTATGGACATTCTGCTTTTATGCTAGGAATTGTTTGAAATAATCGTCAATTGATAGAAAATCAGTAATAAACCTAAAGAGACACAATGAGTGAAAACAAAATAAGACCCACTGATGTTTTCCAAACTCTTCAATCCATCCACAACAGAAGGTCGAAGTTGCTGAATATGGTCGTTAATAAATTTCTAGCTTGTCAGACACATTTCCAATTGAGCTCTCTCAATCACTTACAACAAAATCATTCCTAGGAATACAAAAAATAATTCAGTGAAATTTTGTAGGTAAAGGCTTATGTGATCGGGTATAACAAATAGATGATTTGTAAGCCTCGTTGCTAGAATCAAATTAAAGACTGTGATCTGTGTGCTTTTGAGGCACAGGTCATCTCCACCAAGTTCTACCTGTCATCCTAATTGGTCAATAGATGCTACTCCTGAAGTTAGTATTGCCCAAGTTTGTGACCTCCGCTGAACTCACCAAGCTTCCTAGAATCCAGATTCTGAAGTGTTTACGCAGTAGGTACCTGCTGTACTTCCTTGAGACTCCACTGAGGGGAGCATAACTGAGTGAGGAGAAAGAGAACCGAGATGTGAAATAAGATGTATCTAAAGATAAATTCCTCCTTACATTCCATGGATGTATGTTCACACATGTCTTAGATTTTAATTTAGTTCCCTTGTGTATAAAATGAAGATAAAATATCAATAGTATAAAGTTGTTGGCCAATTATATAGGTTATTTGTTGAAAGAATCATTGAGTTGGAATATTTCAGGTAAAATCAGGTCTATTATTTAGGGTTAATTTTATCATTTCAATAACCATTATTCCCTTTTCCTAAATATAAATAATACAAATAATTTTCAGAAGGAAAGGAAATTAAATGTTTTGTTTCAAATAGAACCATAGGGACAACTGCATAACCATATGGAAAAGTATAAAATTAGATCCACTCTTTACATTGTATAACACAATGTATTTTAAATAGGATAGTAAATCTAAATGAGAATCCTGAAGGCATATTAGTGAAGTTAAAAAGTTCCTTATAATCAAGAAGAGGAAAAAATTATATGAATTCAACCTGGAAAATAGGAAAGAGTCATAACCTTGGTTATATAAAATAGTTACTGCAAGACTAAAATTAAGACAACTGCAAAATTGATATTTATCCTAAGGTACATAGATACAAACATTCCTTATAGTGTTTTAATAACAAGTAAATAGAGAAAGCACCTCAGATGTTTTTAGTCAATAGGGTATTGTCTGAAAACAGTGGTGAATGCAGATATTGAGGTATTCTGCAGCTACAAAAAGAAATACTCTCTATATTGCCTCACCCACATATTTTTAAGGAAAGCAAATGAAACATAAAGATGAGAATTGAGAATGCTACAAAATACATGAAATTATGTGTGGAATATGCATTTATGCATTCACATTTGTACAAAACAGCAACGAGGTAACCAAATGGCTACCTAGCCTATGGCAGTTGGGCTGATCAGGACCAATCGACCAGAAGACTAAACACGCTGAACAATGCAAGCAGTTTCTACAGTCAAGGCACAAACTGAACTCCTGGAAAATGCAGTCAACACGTTGTCACTGACAGCTAGGTGTCCCTGGAAAACCTCACCCACCCATCAGTGGTGCTTTGGGTAGGTGACTGAGTCACAGACTGTGACGATCAGGAGTGCCTTTGTCTACTGAGGAGTTTGTGGCCACATGTGATGCAGGGAGGTGAAGTGAAGTTGGGGCTGCGTGACTGGTGTCATGGCCTGGACAGCCTCTCCCCCCACCCTCCTCCTCCTCCTCCTCCTCCTCC
>PVJA010005064.1:68358-81540 GCA_004027025.1 Myocastor coypus | reverse complement strand
TCTGTCCTGTCCTTTTTAGACTTTGAAACTGACTACTTAAATTATATTCCTTATATACTATACATAATGCAAAAATTGGCAAGTATTAATATCAAAAACTTAAACTTATGGAAGGATATTAAAGTGAAATTAGAATTATTTTTACAAAAAGTTTATTTCTGGTGCTGTGATTAAATTCATGCAGACAATTTGCCTAGACTTCACAAGACCTTGTGTTAAGTCCTCAGCACCATCAAAGAAGACTTTATTTCCAGAATGAAAGTTCATGTCCATAAATAGTTGACTAAACCTTGAGAGGTAGAAAGAGAAAATGTTCAGAAATACAGAAAGTAACTGCTTGGGCCAATTCTTTTCAGGTCAAATAGAGAGAAAACTAAATGAAGTATAAAAATGAATGCTACATAGAATAAATTAGTTATATAGACACAATTTTTAAACTATGCTTGTACACTTCAAACCCTATGCCCTCAGAAATAAAAATGTATTTTCTAGAATTCTGTTAAATATTTATTAAAATAATCAAGTTATTGTGTACAACTACATATTGCCAACAGAAAAATACAGAGATAGATTATAGCTACAAACTTTCTTGCAAGTCTTTATGAAGCATTAGTAAGAAATTTTTAGAATACATTCTCAGCAACGCAGTTACTGTTCTAAAGGTTGTAGTTGTCCTTTATTCCCTCAAGTGTTTCCACAACATCATTACTCATTTATATTCTCAGAAGTGTGTGTCCACACAGAATCACACAGTAGGTGTTACTGAGCTTTCTGACTTTTGTCCAGCTGGTGAGAGTAATGTAATCTCACAGCAATCACATGGAAGTTCTTCCTTACTTTTCTCAAATTACTAAGGATAAATATAATTAGCCTTTCTTACATATTTGGTTTGTTTGTTTGTTTTTAGAGGTACCAGGGATTGAACTCGCTTTTCTCATATATTTGATAGATATTTGTGCTTAAAATTCTAAAGATCAGCTTTTCCTATTCGATCATTTTTCTGTTGACTTTTTATGTTAATTTACAGACAAATTTTGTATATTTTACATATTAATACCTACCTGTTAAAGAATTTTAAAGTATTTCCCTAATTTTCAGTCATAAACTAATATGACATCCTTAATTGATGAATACAAGCTTTAAAACATATTTAATTTTATTATTTTACTTTAGTTTATTTTATTATTGTATTTTGGAGATGGTATCTCACAGTTTCATCCAGACTGATCTTGAGTTTGTAATCCTCTTGCCTCAGAATCTGAAGTAACTAGTGTTACAAGTGTGCTTGTTACATTCTTATATGGTTTTAACCTCTATGTGTAAGGGTAATTTTGCGTTGTCCATACATAGAATCACAGTCTCAAATAAAGATAATTTTGCTTCCATTTTTATAATTAGAATTATTTTATTTTTCTTTCCCTAATGCCCTAGTGAGTTACTGTAGTGGTGAATACTGTAGTGGTTTTACTAAACTTCTTTAAATTTTCAAACAACCCCAATAAATGTTCAGTGTTTTACTAATGTGAGTACCTTGCTATATGCTTATATAGACCTCCTTTACTAAGATTGAATAAGCACTTTCCTATTCTTGAATTTCTACATATTTATATCATAAATAAGTGCTAGTTTTTACTTTTAAATTTGTGCTCCTCTTATGTTTATGATGATATGTTTTATCTTTTAATCTATGAATATATGAGCTGTTTGTATTGATTTCCTATTGTTAATCACTTTTATTTGCTGGAGTTTACTCAACTAGATCCTAATAAACTTTTCTCTCAATAAATTATTGAATTTGGTTAACTAATATATATACTAAAGATTTTGAAATTCATTCTGCAACACATTTTGGCCTGTAACTTCAATATTTTGTCTTACTTTTGATGTTAAGCCAGTTGTGTGCAAAGAATAATGGAAAACTACTGTGAATAATTTCACACAGCACATTTCAAAACAGATACAATACACAAATGTCTTGCAAAATGCAAGTTAAGAAAGCTGGCACAAAAAGAAATATCAGTGAACTTGTAACTGTTCAAAACTGATCTTCTTATTTTAAAAGCTGCTAAAAAAGAGAGCTCCAAATGTAAGCAGATTGGTAGGTGCATTTTGACAAAAATTTAAAAATATGATACACCATAGATTTACACTTGTAGTAAAGGAGAGGACCCTTAGAAACTTGATTTCAGAGCTAAGTTTAAATTGAACCATGACAAAAATATTACAAAACAAGACAGACAGAAAAGAAAATCACTTAAAAATAATTTCCTGGAGGTAAATGTAAGAAATATGTTAAAATATTAGCAAAAAAAAAGAATATGTCAAAATTATATATTATGTTCAAGTCAATTTATTCTGAGGCAATATTGATTTAAATTAAACAAATAGACTACAAATTTTATCTGTGTATTGGTGTAATATAAAAGAATATATGCTACTTAAATATCTAATAATGTCAGAATCAGAATGATTAAATACAGGGCTGGCAGGATGGCTTAGTGGTCTAAAGCTCCTGCTTAGGAAAGCTTAGGCGGCAGCAGGGACTGTGGTTCAATCCTCAGCACCACATGCTGTGCCAGCCCTGCCCCCAGGGCAGGCTGAGCCAGCCATAATAATAAAAAAATTAAAAAAAAAAGAATGATTAAATACAATATGAGTAAAAGGGAAATATAAAGAGACAGACAGACAGACAGACAGATTTCAAGTGGGCTAGGGAATAGTTCAGTGGCACAGTGCCTGCAAGACAAGCACAAGGCCCTGAGTACAATTCCTGGTACCAAAAAAAAAAAAGTGTAAATGTACTTCAAAAATAAAATCTTTGGGTCAGGGAAATAGCTCAATAGAATAAGCACTTGCCTGGCAAGTGCAAGGTCCTGAATTTAATCCCTAGTACCACAAAAATAAAATAAAATTCTTAC
The DNA here is from genome assembly GCA_004027025.1 of Myocastor coypus. Classification (NCBI taxonomy): domain Eukaryota; kingdom Metazoa; phylum Chordata; class Mammalia; order Rodentia; family Myocastoridae; genus Myocastor; species Myocastor coypus. The sequence goes on along the minus strand of PVJA010005064.1, from coordinate 78,622 downwards.
AGAAAATAAAATCAGCATACATAAAAGTACTACACACGGGCCAGCCAGATACCTTAGCAGAATAAAGCTCCTTCTTAGGCAGGTGAAGGGACCAGGGTTCGATCTCTGGCCTGCATGCTGCCCCAGCTTCCAGGGCATGCTGAGTCTGCAACTGAGACTGGTCATGGTGGCATGTGCCTGTAACCCCAGCACTTGGAGACAGAAAACAGTAAGATCACTACAAGTCCCATCTGTGTAGTGATACCCTATAGAACCCCTACTAAATACACATAAAAGAAAATACCACACAAACAGTAAACACATCCATAATCTCCAGCAGTTAGTAGAGAGGGAAAGATAAATAGAAGGAGCATAGATCTTTTGGGAAGTTGAATGCAATCTGCACAGCAATGCAATATCACATACATGTAATAGGACATTGGTTAAGACTCTTAGAATCTGCACCACCAGGAGCAGCCTGATGCAAACTGTAGATTTGAAGTGATGAGGCTATGTCTGTGCAGGATCACAGACCTAACAAATGCACTGTGGTGTGAGGAGGTAAATAGGAGCAGCGTCCTAGCAAAAAGTCTCTCTTTTGCTCAGATTTGTAGGAAACTTGAAACTTCTCTATATCATAAAATCTATTTTTTAAAAACCTATGCTATAAATATATGTATATACACACATATGTGAGATGTTAAGAATAATAATTTCTTGGGATGGGGAGATAGATCAGCTATCTAAGCACCTGTCTAGCAAGTGCGAGAACCCGGGTTGGATCCCTGGTAGCATATGCCAAACAGGCCCTGGATCCTCAGGCACATGGAGCTCACCACAAAATCCTAGTGTGGTGGCGCTCACCTATAATCCCAGCACTGGTGAGGCTGAGACAGGAGGATCACTATGAATCTGTGTTGTGTAGTGAGACCCTGTACCAAATAAATAAATAAATAAATAAATAAATGGCTTGAAAAAATAAATAAAATAATGACAATTTCCCTATTTAAAAACACTTTTTATAGTTTTCTATATTCTTCACAGCCATGAGTGTTATGTTTGTAGAACAGAAATAATAGAAAGTTACTTTAGATCAAGCTATCAAATGTGTGAAATCATTCTGTGCTTCTAGAGAGTGTTTATTAAAGCCAGCATGAGTGCATCCAGAATACCTAAATGATGAAAAGTATCAATAATATATCATCTTCCATTTAAAAATTGTTAAATATTTAAGATAGTTACAAAATGAGCTAATTATATACATGTATATTTTGAAGTAAAAGAAGCTGGAAATTACTTTTATCTTATATAGAAGATGGCGTATATCTTTTAAACAGCTTTTTAAAAATATTTAATAAATCCTTTAAGAAATTTGAGTCATGTAGGTCTATGAGATTATTACTGTGGATCATGGTGAATATTAATGTTTGAAGTTAAGATAATTCTTCTCATAGGATTTTAAATATTAAAATAGAAAAGTCCTCTGTATTATATAAAGCTGTCCATTGCACATTGCATAAGAGGCAACTGTTCATTCAACTTGCATACATGATGGCATATATAAAATTAAATGTAAAACATCAGTGATTTGCTTGGTTTTCCATAAAGTTTTCACTCTGTTCACATACACTACATGAGCACAGCATTCAAAGTGGCACGATGGAATATGGCCGACCATCTTAGAACCCTTACTTCATCTGGTTACTTTGGAAGTTAAATAAGATAATGCATATGCAACTGCTTGAAAAACTCCACAGCACTGGTGGCAGGTGCATGTTTATTCCCTAACTATGTCAGCCATAGAAATAATGGTACTACTCAGAAATGGTACTACATTGAAAAATCAGGTAAGCACCAATTGGATTAAAGATTTCTAGATGCAGATTGTGATGAAGAACCAAAATCATACCATCTCTCAATAACGGAATCAATCTGCCTGCTCCCTCGTAGGGAGTGCATACCCCCTACTACTTCCTATGTCTTTCCTAGTGGAATAATTCAAACTAGAATTGTACAGTTACAAAAATAATAGACTCGCATACTTAAAAATAATACATCAGCAAAATGAACAGGTAAAATGTTCTCAGATTTGCTTCTAATCATCAAAGTCTAACATGTGCTGTACAAAAAATGGACTCATAGGCAAGAAGATCCTAAGTAGTCCCCTTTAGGTGACTACTCCTTTTGTTTCTTTTATCATTTGATTAAACAGTCTGCATCTTAATTTTGAAAAAATTGTAATATCTCAGGTAGAAACTAATAAATATGTAAAAATAGATTTTTAAATACTGGAACAAATACTGTTGATAATTTGATACGTTTTTTCTTTATAGCTTTTAGGATAGTAGAGTATACCTCAGTTCACAAGCTTAATTTGTTCCATGAAAATTGGTTCTGCGGAAAAGATGGCCACGTTTCTATTCATGTGGGACAAGTGGCTACAGACCTGTCTCTTACTGGATGTAAAGTACCCAAATGAAAACAAAATCTTTCCATAAGTTTCAGGATGTGAGCCAAATTGTTTGCAGACAGAAGCATTTGCAAACCAAGGTACCTTTGCAATACCGCTATTTTATAAACAAGTTTCTGTTGGCAGTTTGAAATAAGCATCTGTGTGTGTGTATGTGTGTGTGTGTGTGTGTGTGTGTGTGTGTTGTATGCAATTCTATTACTAGCTCTCATTTAATTAAAATTAGCTAAAATATAAATTATAGTTATATTTTAAAAGAAGGCCAGATAACTTCACTTCTATATGTGCAATGGCAAGCCAGCCCACAAACCACAAACTGAGCCTTTCCCAGACAGCTCAAATGTATACTTAAAAATCTTTGGATGAAAGAAAAAGAAGGGGGGGACCCCCACTCGGGACCCCCCTCCTGTCCATCTCTTGCACAGGAGCTTTCTTTCCCTCAACAAATATGTTCTCCTCATTAAAAAATAAAAGAAAGAAAGAAAAAGAAGGGACGGACAAAGTGGAGGAAGGAGGAAGGAAGGAAGGAAGGAAAAAGGTAAAGAGGGAGGGAAGAAGGGAAGGGGGAAGAAGGCGGACTAATAGAAACATCCCCTAAATAGTTGGATCTGTGCCTTCAGTCATCTATGTAGTGACTTCATCATATGTCAGTCACTTTACTTAAGATGTTTAGGACACAGAATTCATTAGAGATAGAGGCTGAGGAGATAGCTCAGTAGCATAAGCACTTGCCTGGCAAGTGCAAGGGCCTGAGTTCAATCCATGGTTCTGTAAAAAAAAAAAAGAAGAAGAATTCTTTAGAGATAAAGTGGACAGCATAATTATGGGAAATTGAAATCACTTGAATACAGAATTTTAAATCTCATTAATCCTTTAAAATGTCCAGTCAGATGGGGTAAGCTCATAGAATGATTATCACTTTATAGGATGGAAATGTTTCCTTTTTTTTCCTTAAGGGACCTTGCCTATACAGTGAAAATGCTATCCACTATGACACTGTATGAAAACACATTAATGCTAAATATCCTCAATTATTTAAAAATGGTGGCCCAATTGAAATTAATGAAAAAATTAAATCCATATTTTTCTATCACAGGCGACCATTTCCTTTGATGCCTATAGTGGTAGCTTAGCTGGCTTTCCTCACCCACATGGCAGTAATTATAATTTAGTAGTGCAAGTTGGCCACTTCACAACACTAATACTCAGGTCTGTAATGGATAGTGTTGCCACAGGAGTCAGTTCCTTTTTTGTTTATGTAAGAGAGGGACAGTAATACTTGCCTTCCTCATAATAGTGTTACTGTAGTAAATACTAATGCTAGTGATTTCCACAGGATGTTGTATTGTGACTATAATCAAAATGATCTTTTCCATCAAAAAGACAATCCCAAATTTTTCATCTTTCACATTTAAAAACTACTCTCTTCTTATTCATTTGTGACGGTCGATATTCTCCCATGATAGTATAGCTTATTCACAAGCTTTTTAAAAATCAGCACATGTCAAAAGGCAATAACATCGCTTACAATAAAAAGGGTGAAAAGAGTATTGTCTGGTTGAGAAGACTTCTATGCATACTTGCAGTGGATTCTTCAATCTTCAGAGGAGGTCATTCATATAAATTCAGTAAAGACAGTAATGTGTGAATCTGATACTACCCTGACCCTATCCACTTTAGAATGCAACTCTAACATCTCAAACAGTAAAATTCAGACCAAGAGGCACCTCTCCTGCTGCCAACCGGATAGATTGCCTACATCTGAACTCAATTTACAAAACAGGGACATCACTGTATGTTAGCCACTTTAATGGAGTCAAGTTTATTTTCAGAATATACATCTACCTGCAGCAGAGTGTAAAGCAATTCAGGACTAAGGGGGAAAAGTGCTGACAAGCCAATAAGACAAAGAAAAGAAGGCGTCAATTAACCTACAGTGATAGACCTTGCCAAAAAAAAAAACAAAAAAAAGGCATAGTGAATTCATTTATTCATCTTCAAATACTGTTTCTCTGGAACCATTTCTCCTCCTTCAAAAATGTCTAGATGTGGTAGACATCTTCGTGCACTGCATGCTGCACAAAGATGTCAGTGGTTCTGATGTAGTCACCCCAAGGTCTAATCTTATTGTATTAGATAAAAAGCATACAAGATGCTCCCTAGACCAGGCCTTCTTAAGAAACATCAAGGAATACATAAAGTACTTTAGGTGCTTGGCCCCTAAATGTTGCTGGAACTGTGACAAGCTGCAAACAATCTATGAATCAAGAGATGGCAGTAAACGGGATTGCTTTCAGTTTATGAGCTGTTAAGCCTGTTTCGTAAAGTTGCTCATGGTGACTGACAGTTAAAACATTGGGTCACCTGCTAGTTCCTGTGTTATATACCAAGTGGCACAAGGCTATGAAAAATAATGGTGTGAGAGGGAAAATCTCGCACCAAATGCTCTTCCTGAGCAGCCACCTATAGGAGATGTACAAAAGGTGCAGAAATAGTTCAAAGCTATAAATGTCCCCAAAACTGAAGTCTCAGACTACAGCAACCAAAGGAAATAACCATATATAAAAAACAATTTCCAGTGACAACCCAGCATTGTCAATATTGTGGTGTTATCTAGAGCAGTTTAGGGAGAGAAACTGTAGAAGAGATTGAATCCAACTTTATTCGAAGTGACTTACACTTGAAATTGTGACAGTCTACACTAATTAACCTGAGGTTTGTGAAGATTCATTCTGAACCTTGGTAAATTGGCACAAAATACTTGTTTATGAGTAGTTACGACTATGTGATCTATGCCATAAAAATGTACAGTCTCTTCTGAACTATTTAGCTACTGGTTCAGCATAGAGCACACTTTAAATTTTCCCACTGAAAAATAAACAAAATATTTTCTAGCATACAATCAATGAATAAAGAGAAGTACATTTCTAAGTTCATGAGGCAAAAAAGGAAGTCGTAGAAGTAATAGATCAATTTCAAAATCTAGATGACAGGGGCTGGCGAATAGCTCAGCAGACTAAACCGCCCGCTTAGGCAAGTCAGGGACTGAGTTTTAATCCCTGGCAGCACATGCTTCACCAGCCCCACCCCCAGGTGCGCTGAGCAGGCCACACACTCCGGGTTTGGTACTACTGAGAGGGCTGAACTCATGAGGATCATTATGAGTCTAAGCTGCACAGTGAGACCCTATAGCAACCAAATACATTTTTTTAAAAATCTCAATGTCAAGATTATACAGAGACCATAGAGCTCAAGATTCCAGTGCAATTATGGAGAAGCCAAAGATGTCAAGGCACAATGGCAGAAGCAGGAAACGTTCTCCTGCGGGCAAACCTAGGCTAGAAGTTACAGCTGCTATAGTCATAGACCATGGTCAAAAATCTGATTCTGGGAGAAGAATCTCACTACCCAGAAAGCTGAACTTGCTTGGCCATGGGTTTCATGTAGTACAAACCTACATTCAAGCAATGTTAGCCAAAAAATGTCTATCGGTGGTTCTCAACCTTTCTAATGCCGTGACCCCGCAATACAGTTCCTCATGTTGCGGTGACCCCAAACCAAAAATAATTTTGGTGGCTACTTCAAAACTGTAATTTCAAATAAATAACATTTTCTGATGGTTTACGGGACCCTGTGTTTTGGTCATTCGACTCCCACCAGGGTCGTAACCCACAGGTTGAGAACCACTGGCCTATAACCTCATCTATTTGGCAAGAGGCCTCAGCAAAAGAATCATAAGTTTTCAGCCAGTCTTGGTAATTTAGAAAAATCTCTAATAAAAGAAAGTATAACAAAGGATAAAGTTGAGGCTTTTGTCAGTAAATGGATGCAAACTAGAGACCATAATCTTTGGTGAAATAAATCAAAGCTGCATATGCAAGCATCATATTGTCTCCTTAATGTGAGAATCTAAAAGAAAAAATAAAATATGAAGGTTAAAATATGTACTGGGGAAATCAAAGAATGTGTTCAAAGAGAAGGAATTACTGAGTTGAGGTGGAGAAGAGAGAGAGTGGAGGAAGGTTATGTGTCTATGTGTGTAAGAAGGATGGTTTGGACAACTGTACTGTGGAGTAGTGCTGGTCTGTAGAAAGGAGTAGTTGGTGCTTAATTTGTTTGGTCTCCCTTTCTTAAATTCTTTTTCCTTTCTTAATTTCTTATGTATTTTTTATTTTATTTCTTGTGCATTGCAACAAATACTGTGAAGTTCATATTTTTTGTTCAGTGAAATTCTATATCATTTGTTTAATTTATTTATTTATTTGTAGTACCTGGGATCAAACTTGGGATTCTGTGCTTGTCAGGCAGGTGTTTATGCCACTGAGCTATATCCCTGGCCCCTAATTCTATATCATTTGTAATTTTACATTTTAATACTATTTGTACTGTCTGTAAAAAAAAAAAGATAAAGAAAACATGTTTTGGTTTTTTTTAAACATATTAGAGGGTTGGTGACAGAGTATGGTAATAGAATACTTACCTGCCATTCAGGAGGCCTTGAGTTCAATCCTCGTACCAAAGTTGAAGGAGGAGGAGGAGGGGGGAGGAGGAAGAGGAGGAGCAAAAAACAAACACTACTAAGGGAAGATTCCGTTTTTTGTAGGGTGAGAACTGTTTTATTGAAAGTAACTCCTACAGAAAATGAACTGAAGACATTATAAACCTACTAAGAATTAAGAATCATGTATCAAACAATGTAGAAATACCCATTATTGAAACAGAACAAGAAGCTCATGAATAGATTCACACTAATGAGGTGTTATGGTTTATGTCTAGTTGTCCCCTCAAAGCCTCATGAAATCATGGGGTGGGGACTTCTAGAGTTTGAGACTTGATCCATGCTCCACTGGGATTATGTTTTAGTGCTGATGAGATTGTGGGTCTGAGTATTGCTGGGAATTATAAGTGTGGCCTGAGGTGGATAGGCTAAGGCATAGAGCCTGATGTAATTGAGAGAGAGAGAGAGAGAGAGAGAGAGAGAGAGAGAAAGGCAGACTCACACTGTTGCTCTGCTGCCCTGTTTGGCTGGCTGCCTCTGTCAGCATTTTGCTGCTGTTCTGCCACCATGAACTGGATGCTCTCTGCTCTGTTCCGCTCAGCCTTGAGCCGGCTGAATATGGACTGAAACCTCCACAGGCTGTGAGCTAAATAAACCTTTCCTTCATTCATTTTGGATGTCAAGTATTTGTCCCAGCGATGAGTAAATAGTAACTAAGACATGAGATTAACTGATAATGAAGTAAAATGAAAATACTATGTTTTGTGTTCCCACAAATGGTGCTGAAATATTTGGAAATTCATGTATAATGTGAATCTGTGCACATCATTAAAAAGTTAACACAACATAAAACTATGGATTTCTAGAATAAAACAAAACAGTCTAGAATAAAACAAAACATACTCATTGAGTAATTAAATATTCTGATGTAAAAACAAAAGTCGTGATCAATTAAAATAATAGATAAACTGAACATTAAGAAAATTAGGGACTAATAAACCTGAGGGTGTGGTTTAGTGTTACAGCACTTGTCTAGCATATGTGAGACCCTGAACTTAGTTCTCAGAACTGGAGGAAAAAAAGAAAAGACTTACAGTCCATTAAGAGAATGAAAAGAACATTTCTCACCACCCCAGCTATGCGTTTTGCAGGTTAAATTTAAATGATTGTAACCAAGCTGCGCTATATACCTGAAGAAGGAGAATGCTGAGAACTCAGTCACCAATTGCCAGGCTCATTTGTAGGCTGACAAATGCTCACTGGGTAAACCAAGGAGACCAAGAGCTTCTCTCAAGACTCACATAATTGGTTGTAAAGAAAATTTCATTCCAAGAGCAGCCTGTCACTGCCCTTACTCTTTGATACAAAGTTCAGAGAATTTATCCAAGGACAGAGGTAGGCCAATAAAATAGAGAGCTCCAAGATCTTCACAAAAGAGCCGACCTTATTTGAAATATAGAGTGGAAAAATTCAAACTTCTCAAAAACAATATTTGATGACAAAGACTTCAGAGCATGGTAGCTTCTTAAAAGCAATCAGCTAGATCATAGTCCAGTTAAATTACCAGAGAGACATAAGGAAAGGGACAGTTAAGAACAACCATTTCAGCTGGGTGTGGTGTGCACATCTGTGTTCTCAGCAGGGAGGCTGCAGGAGGAAGAGGTCAGGGAGTTCAAGGACAGCCTGAACTGCAGAACAAGATGAGAGAGAGGGAAAGAGAGAGAGAGAGAGAGAGAGAGAGAGAGAGAGAGCCATTTGTGAGCAGACCTCTAATTTGACCTCAAAAGAGCCCTGAAATAGTTTATAAACTTAGTTTTGGATTAGATTCTAGAGTATTTAATTCTCCAGTCACTGCTAATAAACAACAGCAAATCAGTTCATAGCAGGGTTTAGCAACTAGATATTAATGCCAAAAGTGGCTACAGCACACCTTTCTAATTAGAGATCGTCCCAGGATATACTTACATATGACTAAGAAATGGTCTCAGGATTTCATGTGTTAAAAAAAGAGAAAGCACTAAAATAGGCTGGGCACATCTGTAAACAATGCAACAAAGAAGAAACGATAGCTCTAGTGGCTGAGATCCTGAGTTGCCTTAATATAATAGTATCTTAAATTGTCCCCAAAAAATGGGGACATCCAGACAAGATGTGGAAAGTATACTTCTCACTGTGGAAATGGAGTAGGCAAAGTAACTGCAGGTAAAATGACCAAGAAATCAGACTTTACAGAAAAAAGGCTTCACTGTGTACATCCCAAATATGTTCAAAGATTCACACATTACATAAAGAAGTGTTATGGTGTATGTCTACTTGTCCCCACAAAGCATCATGTAGTCGTAGGGCAAGGACTTTTATACATTGAGACTTGACTCATGAGTCACTGGGATTAAGTGATTTAGTACTGATCTAGAATTTGAGACTTGATCCATGATGCCTGGGATTATGTGTTTTAAGTACTTCTGGGATTATGGGTATAGCCTAAGGTGGATAGACTAAGGCAGAGAGCCTGATGTAATTTAAAAAAGAGAGACAGACTCGTGCTGTTGTTTTGTTGCCCTGTTCGGTTGGCTGCCTCTGTGACTATTTTGCTGCTGTTCTGCCACCATGTACTGCTGCTGTCTGCCATGTGCCACTCAGCCTTGGAGCCAGCCGAATGTGGACTGAAACTTCCAATAACTGTGAGCTAAATGAACCTTTCTTTCTTTCTTTCATTTTGAGTGCCAGGTATTTGTCCCAGCAATGAGTGAAAAGTAACTAAGACAAGAAGTAAATAAAATTAGAATGACAAAGTCTCATCTAAATATGTTTTTTTTAAGGAAGTGAATATAAAGTTTAGAGTTGAGGAGTTGAAAAGCACCTAAAGTAAAAATGTCTGTAGACACAGATATCATGCAATTTAATTTGAATGCAAAAAGAAAATCTACCAAACTTGAAAATAGGCCAATTGAGATTATGCAAAGAAGAGAGAGATAAATAGTGAGCAAAAAGAAAAAGAATCACAAAGCCATGTAGCATGCAAACTACACACTCATGAAGACAGAAAATTATGTAAGAAGGTCATATGAGGGGCCTCGCGGGATGGCTCAGTGGTCTAGGGCTCCTGCCTAGGAAGGCTTGGGCGGCTGCAGGGACCGCGGTTCGATCCCTGGCACCACGTGCTGCGCCGGCCCTGCCCTTAGGGCAGGCTGAGCCGGCCATGGAAATAAATAAATAAATAAATGAGTTCTGAAACAAGAAATATAATAAATAAAATAAATTCTAAAAAAAAAAAAAAAAAAAAAAAAAAAAAAAAAAAAAAAAAAAAAAAAAAAAAA
>PVJA010005064.1:0-68258 GCA_004027025.1 Myocastor coypus | reverse complement strand
AAAAAGGCTTTTGATTATCTCACTAGATACAGGAATAGTGTTTTATAAGCTCTTCATCTCACTCAAGGAAGGAACGAAGACAACTGCTCAAACATGATAAAGAATATCTGCCAAAGCTCCATGAACAAGACACAGAATAGTAGTGAAACTCTTTAAATGCCTCGAGGCAATATCTGAGTTATCTATTTTCACCATTTTCTTTCAGTATAACATTGGAAGTAGTAAGTGGGGAGATTAAGCACGAAAATGAAATAAAAATATTCAGGCTGGTAAATCAGAACTTTATCTGCATGTTACATGATTCTCTGTAAACAAGAAAAAATCTGAGTAACCTGCTAAAAACTAAAAGAAATGACAAACTCAGCAAATTCTCAGTATACAAAGACCAATAAAAAAATCAATTATATTTCTGTACAACAGTTAGTAACAACCCCAAAAATAGAATTAAGGAAACAATTTCATTTACAATAGTATCAAGTGTAATAAAACATTTAAGAATAAACAAATTGTGTAGTAGCCTCAAAACTTATGAACACTACAAAATAATTCTAATAAAATTAAAATCTAAAATGAAAAGCCACGGTATATTTGTTTATTAAAATCTTAACATGAGAGGGCCAGCCAAATTGCTCAGTAGATTAAAGCACCTGCAAGCAGGTGCAGGGGCAGAGGTTCAATACCCTGGACTGCCATGCCAACAACTGCCCCCAGGACCTGCTGAGACAGCAATGGAGACTGGGCATGGTGGTGCACGTTCATAATTCCAGCTCTTGGGAGGCTATAAACAGGAGAAACACTGTGAATCTGATCTAGTAGTGACACCCTGGACACCTTGTAGATCCTTCCCTAAAATATAAAAGCAAATTTAAAAAATCTTATCACCAGGTTACCGACATAGCTTAATAGACTAAGCACCTACTTAGGTAAGGGCAGGGACCAGGGTTCAATCTCTGACACCATATGCCACACTAGCCCTGTCCCCAGAGCTGGCCACTAAGTCTGGATGTAAGGGTGCACACCTGTAATCCCAGTACTGGGGAGGTTGAGACAGAGGATCTCTATGAGTCCCAGCTGTGTGGTGAGACCCTGTACACAATACATGGAAATAAATCTTAATATCATTTAGATAAAAATATTTCTCAAAATAACTACAAGTTCAACAAAACTCCAATTTACATTGCAAATTAATCAGCACAATTGGAATTCATATGCAAACACAAGCAATTCAAAATGGCCCAAACTATCACAAAAAAAGGGAATCAGTTTGAGGGAAAATATTTCATGATTTTTTAACTTATTACAACTATTTTTAATCAAATACAAAGTAAGACAACAGAGTAAGCAGTTCAAATAGTTAAGTTGTACAATGTGGTATAGTCTAAGGATTGATCATTACAATAAAATTCAGAGTACAAAAATCGGCCCTAACATTTACCATGTACCATTTCAGTGAGGTACCAAAATATTTTAATTAGATCTCATGTTATTTTCAACAGAAAGTACCAGGACCACGGGATACCTAAAGAATGAAGAAAGTATAACATGAATCTGAACATTAGTCACACTATTAAAATTGAAATAAAAAGTGGATCAGAAAGATAAATGTATTAGCTAACATTACACCATATTTAGTAGGAAATAAAAACCTACATCATACTAAACACAGAGTTTATCTCCAGCATTTGTTATTATAATTTCAAAGTGAAAATTCAAACCATAAAATGGGAAAACATATTTGCAAATCATTTATTTAACAATGGTCTTGTATAACTCAAAAGTAATGAATTTTTAGAGTAGATAAAGGATCCAAATAGATATTTATACAAAGAAATTGTACAAATAAAAAATGCACATATGCAAAAATTCTTGACATTGTTAACCATCTGTGAAATGAAAATCAACATAATGGAATATTATTGCACAGTGAAAAGAATGAATTACCCATACGTTACAAAACAAATGAGTTCTGAAAGCACTGCGCTAAGCGAAATAAGCCAGCCACAAATGATGACGTAGTATTCAATTTCATTTATCTGCAATGTCCGGAATGATGAATGCATAGAGAAAAAAATGTACAGTAGCATTTGCCTACGAGCAAGATGTTTGAGAGAATTGCTTAGTAACTCCCACAGGGCATGGAGATTCTTTCCTGTTATGGTGGTATTTCTAAATGGATAGTGTAGATATTTGGGGCTTCTTTTCTTTCTCTTTTTTAAAAATATATTTGGTACAGGGTCCCACTACCCAGCTGAGTCTCCTGTTTTCACCTTTGCTAGTGCTGGGGTTGCAGGCGTGCATCACCACACAGAGGCTTGGTGGGCGGCTCCACACACCTGGGGGAGGGGCAAGCTGAGCAAGTAGTTCACAGGATCAGACCCCAATCCCTGCCCTTGCCTAAGCAGATGCTTAGTCCGCTAAGTCCTGTAGATATTTCTTAATATATCAAAACCATTGTATTCTCTATTTTAAAAGGTGAAGTTATTACATAAATTATGTCTTAATAGTTTTAATCCATTGAAAAAGGATTTAAACACTGTTCACCATCCCAACCTTGACAGATATATCTCAAAACAACAGGAGTCTTTTTTTTTTTTTTTTTTTTTTTTTAAGATAGGCAATATAATGACTTTTGGATGACTGAGGAACACAGAAGAAATGATCAAACTATAGTACCATATGTTATTCTGCATTTTCTGAAGTGCCACGTATCCTGCTGTTCTTGCCACTTTCTGAATCAGTTCTGGAAATCCTCTTTCATTAGTACATTTAGTTGCACTATCCTGGCTACCTGAATTTCCTGTACTCATCTAAAATGTTTACCTTTTGTGGCGATTTTAAACACGTATGGGGAAGAGCCAGAAGTTGCACTGTGCCAGAACCAGTGAAAAAAGTAGACGTGCACATTGAAACGTGTCCACAACCTGCTGTCTACTGAGCAGCCTTCCGTTGCGGTATGCACTGCACTTTTTAATCACATGTCATAAACACATTCAGAAAAGAGGACTTCCACAATTGGTTCAGAAAGTCCCAAGAGCGATGCAATAAGTGTGTTGAAAGACAGGGGCATTTTAAGGACAATGCTTCTTCTATTATAATTTATTTATACATTCCATGTATTTTTATCAGCCTGTATATACACTATTGGTAGCATTTAAACTGCTACAGTTATTTTAGAAATCACTGATAAATTATTAAAGAAATTTGGGGAGGGGCATAGAAATTTGTGGAGGAAAATGATCACACCTCATTTTATCCATCCTAGAGAAATTCAGAGGAACCCTTGACAGAACATGGCACAGGATTTTCACTGTCATTTCTAATCGTACAAAATCTGAAATAAAGCCATTGCCCATTGCACAGAAGTGGATACAGCAGTTAAATAAATGAGACAGAAGAGCTGAAACTTTGAAGTGCACCAGTGCATCTGCATGGATAAATCTCAAAAAATACTGTTGAAATGAAAGAAAAATAAATTCCCAAAACCTTGCGGCCACAAGATGCTAGTTTGAACATTTTCAAATGCCTAAAACTATGTGCTAGAAAAATATAAAAGTAAATACACAACAACTTCCCACTGAAATCTTCCCACTGAGTTCATAACAGAACTCTATACATCTGTAGTTATATATGGAATGTGCTATGAGTATAGAAAAAGTATTTTTATAAGAACTAAATACGTGACCCAAATTAATTTCTTCTTTTACTTTCAGCCTTTTGGTCACTTTGTACTTTCAAATGGCATGAATAATAAACGGCACTGAAATCCCAAACTAAAGCAAAATTAATGGGGTATACATCTGGGAACTTTGAAAAGTATCCACTTTGAGGGCCGGTGAGATAGCTTAGTGGATTAAGTGGCTGATTAGGCAAACGCAGGGACTAGAGTTCAATCCTGGCAGTACATGCTGCACCGGCCCCACCCCCAGGCACACTGAACCGGCCACCAAAACTGGGTGTAGTGGTGCATACCTATAATCCCAGCTCTGGGGAGGCTGAAAACAGGAGGATCACTCTAAGTCCAAGCTCTGCGTAAAGAGACCTTGTGCCAAATACAATATAAATACACACACACACACACATATATATATATATATATATATATATATATATATATATATATATATATATATATGTATCCACTTCACCATGTGTTAAACCCCTATTTAAATTAAAATTTGATTGTTTCTAGAAATCTAGAAACCCATACAAAATCTACTTCTCCCTGAACTATTCAGACTATGAATGACTTAAGCTTTTTATTTTTATTTGATTGAGTTACATGGAACAAAGCCACATCCATTTTCAAATGCACAGGCCGAGATGCGTACTTGCTCTCTACACATGCCTGCGGTAGGGCATTTCTAGATCTCTGTGACAGAAGCTGCTGAAACCGCAGAAACTAGGGCAGTTTCTGCAGAGTAATCAGGAACAGGCAGAGGAAAGCATCCTCTGGAAGCCATCAGGAGACGTGGCTTGAACAGCCAGTGATGCTTTCATATACTCAGGAGCATGAACTGTTGTAAAACTTTGTCAGGCAAGGACTCTGGGGCCCTGGAGCCCTTAGCCAAATGCAGCAGCATTCTGAATCAGCAACAATGGGAGAAAAGCAAACTTTTTTTTTCTGATTCGGGTTCTGGTGTCAACGTCTGGATGGTCCTCCAGGATTAGGCCAGCAATTTCAGTGGCATATGTCTCAGCTAATTCTGCTCTTTCAAATATCACTTAGAGTTATGGGGCAATATCTGTAGACTTTTAACCTCTCAAGGACACATGCATAGGAAAGCAGATGGCTGGCAACAGACTGTTTAATCCCAAGTCAAATATCAGAATCAGCACTTCGGGATGACTGCTTATATGGACACTTTTGTCAGATAATGCAGCTGAAAGCTACACTTTCAACACAGTAAGCTCCATAAAGAGCTGTGATACATTGACTGATCAATGGCAAATTCTTTAAGCTCATATAGCAAAGTGAGCTGAGAGTATAGCAGGCAGTATCCCCAACTAACATGGATTTACATTACAAGATAATAAGACTTTAAGCTTTGGGGATCTAAAGCTTTATTTATCATTTGTTTTCATTTCTTCATAGATACTTTGGGAAACAAGTCTGACAGTGCAGTTTAACTATGGAATATTCACTCTTGATTTAACATAATTGGGGCTGGCTTCTGTGAAGACAGCAGTGAGAATACTTGCAATTTAGCCACCTCTGGGATAAAATCATCTGCATAAATCCTCCTGTGGGGAAAATAAACTACTCACAGTGCTGCTTCTTATGGGTAAATCTTACCTTTGGTTTCTGGTATGGTGGTTATTGTTTGCTGGAATTTCTACCTTTTTCTACTTTTAGGCCATTTCAGACTTTGCTTCCCCTTTCAAGAAAAAGCTATGAAATGTAAATAAAGGGAGATGATAACATAAGATGATTTTCTCAAAAACATTCCCTCCTTATTTTATTAAATGAAGTATAGGATTTCACAGACTTGTAAATTTGAGAAACATTTTTTCAAAAATGCTAAGCAAGATTCATGCTTCCACAGGATGGTTCATAACATAAATCAGATAGAGATTCTATAATGGAGGATTTCAGATACCAGCTGCAGAATTTCCCAAGATTATCTGAGTACAGAGTGTTGTGTATGTATGTGTAAAACTTGGAGTTCAGTGGACTGCACTTTTGAAAATGTTGATCAGTTGTACCCTTAACAAACAAGCGGCCTTTCCCTTTTTTTTTTTTTTTTTTTTTTTTTTTTTTTTTTTTTTTTTTTTTTTTTTTTTTTTTGTATGTTTACTTCGAATAAAGTTGTTTTAGTCATGATACTAGAAATACGGACTTTTTCACAAAGCTACTAGTTGAGATGGAAGAAGAAAGATATGGAAGCAAGAATGTGGAAGATTGCAATAGTTGAAGCAGAAATAAAAGGAAATAAAAGCAAGTAGATTGAGGTCTTGGTAGAAGGAACCAAAAAAGAAGAAACTGGCTTTTCAAAGACAGAAATGGTAGGACATAGACACAAGGTAGAAAGGGAGATAATCAAAGGTGGACTCAAGGTTGTAACCCCGGGTGATAGGAGACTTGTCATGCTGCTAGTAATAATGGAAACTAGAAGTAGAAAAATGAAAAGACTGGCGTATTATTACGGCATTTTTAACTTTAGAGACACAATGAAGTAGGTTGTTGTGAGTGAAATAAAAAAGTGAAAATCAAGAATTTATAAAATGTAAAAATATTTAACATCTATTTTCCAAGTGTCAAAGAAGCCAGTAAGACAGCATTTTACTTTTAGTGGATGCTTATATAGCTAATTGTTTTATTACCTGCATGACAATGTACTTTAGTTTACTTCCTCAACATGCTTCTTTCGTATTTTGGTGTTCACAACAACATAAAAACTCATGTGCATTATGTATGAATATAGTAAAGACACTTATGCTTATAATTACATATGCCTAAATGTACATATGTGATTTTGATATACAAAGTATGTATTGACTTACAAATGCAAGTTCCCTAGACAGAAAAGTAAAGGTGATCTTGAAAAAAAAATCTGAGAACTTGACACTGTCAGATTCCTGATTCTATTTGTTAATGTAATACAGAAAAGAATGACAAATAAAAAGTCTTTATTTGCTTGAAGAGACTTGAAGGTTTTTCAGTGCAATTGAAATGCTGTCCTTAGCTCAAGTACTTTTCATGTGTCAGAGAAGTGGCAAATTTAACAAAGCCCACATTAATGTTTTGTATTTCTTTTCTAAGTAAAATGCTTCAGTAAATAAACCAGTATTCAACAATGCTGCAAATGGAGACAATGAATAAGGCTCCTGTTTCATAGTATATTGATAAATAAGCCATCTTAAGAGAAGCAAATAGTAGTATTGAACACAGAAAGGCTAAACAGTCATAAAAAAGGAGACTGCTAAGGTATCTTTGTTTATTTTCTATGCCACACAAAAGCATGTTGGCATACACACATTTTGTAAACTGTAAGTCTTTTGTTCAAATAACTTAATATTCAAACATATTTGAATCACACACCCAAGCTATTACTACTGGAGAATTTTTTAAAACAATTTCCAGAGCAGTGATTACTAAAATAAAGAAAATGAAGTCAAAGTAATAGGCTTTCATTAAAGTAGTTTCAGAGAATCTATAAAGTCAAAATAAAAAATAATAATTTCATGCTAGAAATTGCGTCTGTCATGTCTTTAATAATCAAATTTATGTTAGTAATTGATAATGTAACTGGAGACAGAAAATATCACCTTGCTCTCAAGTAGTGGTCAAAAGCATACTCTGATTTGCACTCTTGCTTTATACTATATCAATAGTAGGAATTTGAGTATATTCTTTTGTCACTCTGGGTCCTCTTAGTTCCAAACTAGAAGATGATATAAAAGAATATAGTAAAATCATCCCAATAAATCCAAAAATTTAACACACTACATGCCACATGATTAAAATTCAATTAGCATGAAATACTTTTATTGTAATAATTTATGTAAATATTATCTGAAATTATTTTCCTACTTGTTTGCCGCTCAAATAAAAATATTTTTAATATCTAGATCATCATATATAGCTTTAAAGAGGCTACAGCCACATACAATAAAATGTTTCAGTCTCAAACCTTCAGCTAAGACTTCTTAAGTATAAAGGAGTAAAATGTCAATATCAAACTAGTTGGTACTTGCGTACTTTAGATTTCTGATGTAATTTCAGGAGTTATAAGTAGAAAAGTATAGTTTCTATTATATAGTCTGTGTTTTGAAGATGAAAAAGTTAAAGTTTTACCCAAACAGCCAAAGGCTATATTAATTATCATTTTATGAAATATTCTGTGTCACTTCATACTCCTAATGTTTGTTAATTGTTAAATTTCAGGTACCCTCCCCATACTAAGATCTAAATACTTCTCTGACTTCTGCCAGATGCTGAACACTACATGTCACACCTGCCTACTGGGTGATCCAAGGTAAGCCAACTAACTTCTCTTAAAGTAGGGTTATAAGAGCAGTGTCCAGAGGAATTACAACATACTATAACACCTAACACTTGTAAAGCACATGCTTAGGATTATTCAACCAGTTAGTGTCACAATAGATGTCCAAAATGTCCAAATTTGCAATGCATCTGGCTTCTATTAGGAGTTCTGTGAGATTTGCTATCATCTACACTATCAGGTAGATGGGTCTCAATCACTTTAGATATTGATGGAAGGGATTTTTATCAGAGGAGGTAAATTCATGGGACTTCCCCCAAATGCTGTCTCCTGCATATTTCAGGCCTTGTTGAAAATATTACTAAGGAGAGGTACTTTGCTGACCTTCATCTGGGTCTCGAATGTTAGCTGGCTCAGTTTAGTAGACAGTTTCTAAGCATTCAACAAATATTTATAGAATGCAAATCTCTAACATTCTTCTCTTTTATTTTATCCACATGTGTGTGACTGTATGATCACATGTGTATGTTTTTAGTCTGGCTTTCATACTAAATTATGTTATCAAACTTTACCCTTTTGTTATTCTGTATTTATGGGGTCTCACTAAGCCTCTAAAGCCTCAGTGTCTCAGTGCCAGTGCTGGGATCACAAATGTGCATCACCATTCCTAGAAAAATTTTATTTTACAACATTTTAAGTTTTGCAGAAAAAATGCAAAGACATTATATGATATATCCATACAACCCATACCAGATGTTCTATATTATTACAATTGATGAGCAAATATTAATATATTAGTACCCACCAAAATCTGTTCCTTTTTAGGGAAGGAAAGGTTTATTTAACTCACAGTTAGTGGAGGTTTCAGTCCATACTCAGCTGGCTGCAAGACAAAGTGGCACATGGAAAAGAACAGAAAACAGCAAAGAGCAAAAGGGAGAAGCAGCATCTGCTGGCAGCTAAAATCTATTATTTTATTCATGTTTTCATATTTTTTATCTAATGTAATTTTTTAATGTATTTAGGACAGAGTCTACTGGGTCTCACTATGTAGATCAGAGTCATAGTGGCGCTCCTGTTTTCAGCTTTCCGCAAGCTGGGATTATAGGCGAACACCACCATGCCCAGTCTCAATTGCCAGCTCAGCACACTCCTGAAGCATGGCCAGCACAGCACACCGGGTCTCAGACTTGGCCACTGTGCTCTGCCTAAGGAGGTGCTGTAGTCCACTGAGCTATCTGGCCAGCCCTTAATGCCCTTTATCCGTTTCAAAAACCAATCTAGTATACTTAACATGTAGATGTCATGCTTTCTTAGTGTGACCTGGCTACAAGAGTTTCTCAGACTTCCTTTACAATGACCTACAGAGCTTTAGAGAGTACTGGCCAGGTATTTATAGAATAAATCTGAATTAGGATTCGTCTCACGTTGTCCTCATGACTAGACTAGAGTTTAGTGCTTGAGGAGGAAATATCATGGAGGTAAACTGGCATTTTCATGGTATCTTATTAAGAATACATATTATTGACATGATTTATTGCTGCTAACATTAATCTTGATTACTGGATGACATAGTGTTTGTCAAGTTTACCTACTGTAAAAATATTCTTCTATTAGATTTCACATATTTTATCCTTTGAAGTGAAGTGTAAGGAGCAATGCTCTACTTTCTTGAGGGCAATCGTTTCATACATAAACTTGAAACTTTACTGCACAGAAAATTTGTCTATTTCCCTGCTTTTTTTACTCAGACTTTTCCTTGTACCAGTGTGGAATCTCTTTTGGATATTTCCATGGCACTTTGGCTTGTAATCACATAGTAATTTATTGTATTGCTGAAATAGAAAGGCACTGAATTTAGGGACACTTTTAATTGGTTCCTATACCTTTTTGACACACTCATATATGTCTAGCTTTTTTGTTTATTTTGCTTTGTTTCATGTCTTTCTAATTTTGAACATTTCGTCTCTTTCAGAGTAAAAGTTTCCAGACTCAATTTGCACATATATCCCAGTCAAAAAATCTAACATTCCACCATAAACCTTGGTGAATTTCATTAGAGAACAGCATTGAAAACCTAGAAATGAATGCTAGGATACCCAGTTATCATTGACTTTAGCCTCTCTGAGCCAATAGAGCAAGAACTAGATGTGCCCTCCTGTAAGTATGCCAAGCTGCTTGCCACAGGCAGATGGAGGGGCATGGAGAACGGCTACAGCAGAAGGTGCAACAAGTGCCAAAATTAAACACTGTTTACCAGTTAAAACTTCCCTTGGAGATACAGATTCATGGTGATTTCCACTGTGCCATCCTTCCAGAATTCTCTCAAGATTTAATAGAATTTGTGTCAATTTTGTTTTTTGAATTTTCCATACATAAATAGAATCATTTTCAAATAGAGATCATCACACACTTCTTACTACACACTTTCTGTTTCCTGTTCTTTTCTTCTTGCACTGAGAAGACTTCCTGTACTGGCAATAGAGTAGGTGTGGAGGAGGACAGGTGATAGAAGCCTCACTGTCTTATTCTTGGTGTTAGAGAGTTAGCATACTACATAAGTAGCCTGTTAGAAGCGAGTTTTTCATAGATGCCTTTGTAACAATTAGAAAATTTCTTTTAGAACTCTTAGATGTTACTATTATAAATGAGTAATACATTTTTAACTGAGCCATCTAAAAGTTTTCTTTTACCAATTGTTGAATAGTTTTCTTGATGCCTGCAGATAGAGTAAAGGTTATGGTAATATTCAGAAATATCATAGTAATGGTAGTTTTCCTGATTGGTTTGTAATCTTTAATATTTATAAGGAATTTTTCATATGAAAGTGCTCTGCTTAGGGCCAGGGAGATAGTTCAGTGGCATAAGCACCTGTCTGACAAACACAAGGTCCTGAGTTTGATCCCTGGTACCACAGAAAAAAATGATACTGCTCTGAAACAGTAGAGCTACATCTCCCCATACCTAATTTTTAATATTGTTGAAACCTCAGACTATTCTCCCCAAATAAACTTGTTTACTTATGTTGCAAGTCCCAAACCACTCACATTTATGTCATGCTATACTTTTGATAATAACATCCAAAGTTGTATTTCATAAAGGGAGGGTTTCTTTTTCGCACCAACTATTTGGCAAGTAAAGGGTAGCTTTCAGCGGACAGTGTGCTCAGGGGCCTTCATCAAAGTCATCCCATCAGCCTGATGAATCTTTCACATTTAGGTGGTTTTGCTACAGCAGGGTTTATTAGCAATCTCTCCTACATCTTTTTTTCTCTCTACTATTTGACTAACTTTTCATATTTCTGTTTCTCCTTGCACAAGGGGTTACTATTTGTCCCATCTTCTCTTTTCATTTTTGTTTAATCATATTAGAAATTGTTTTGCCCAGGACTATTGTTCCCTGCTTCTCATGAAATCCTATCATCTTCCTTTGTTTTTCAGGCTCTCTTTCGAACACCATGACAGTCCTTCCCATTTGAGTATTCTTAGGATGGTGCTGTTATGGGCAGAGCTTTGCCTTCAGGCCAATCTTTCTTACCTTTTGCCTTCCTCAAATGTTCATGAGGCTCTTAACTTTCTGAAATTCCTTCTTTCTCCTTTTTTATGTTAGCCCAAGTTATATCCATAGCTCTTATGTAGTGACTAAATCCATTTATTTTGTATTTAGCTAGGAATAGCTACAGAGCCACCAGGGGCAGCCACTAGGGTATAAAGGAGAGGTTCTCGATTTTTACATTCTAAGACCCAGTAACAGCTTCATGCAGCTTCAAGCAAGAAAAGAAGGAATATTTTTCCAAGTTTTTTCTTCAGCAGTTGCTAAGAATATTAGTTTCTTTTCTTTCCTTCTTCAATTTATTGGTGTTTAGATTAACGTTGATTTCAAAAATTGAAACAGTCTTCAAAAGTTGAGTAAAGGGCTGGCCAAATAGCTCAGTGAATTAAAGCACTTGCAAGCAGAAGCAGGGGCTGGGGTTTCCACCTCAAGCCTGCCATGCCAGCCTTGCCCCCTGGGAAGCACGGAGACAGCAGTTGAGACTGGGCACGGTGGCTCACTCCTGTAACCCCAGCTCTTGGGAGGGTGTAGTCAGATCCCTATGAGTCTGATCTAGTAGTGAGACCCCAAACTCCCTGTAGATACATCCTTAAAAAAAATTAAGTTAAGTTGAATTAAATTAAAAAGTTGAGTAAATCCAAGTTAGTCATAACATATTATTTTTGTTACACAAAGTTGAGTTTCATTTATGAATATTTTTATAAAATTTAATATCTGAGTATGTGATAATGTTCTCTAATTTCTATATTTTGTTTCACTCCTGTTCTATAATTCTTGTCTTTCTCTGATTTTATTTTTTTCTTTCTTTCTCGGATTTTAACATTAGAATATTCCTAATGTAACAAATTAAGCAGTATATGCTCTATTTTTTGAAAGATATTATAACAAATTAATATAAATTTTCTTAAATTAAAAAAATTCTACTGAAATTTTTGGATCTATAGTGTATTCATCTTTGGAAGAATATATGTGAATGCTAATTTCATATATTTAGTATATACAGACCTATTCAGCTTATTTACTTATGTGATACTGAAAGTTTGTTCCTCAAGAAGCTGGGCCATTTCATCTAATTTTTATTTCTGTAAACAGAATTGCTCAATATATTGCTTGATTGGCCTTTAATGTTCATAACATCCATTATAATTACAACATTTTCATTTATGATCTTGTAAAATGTGCCTATACTCTTTTCTCTCTTCATTAAATTAACTCTAAATTCAGTATTTTTTTTCAGAATATGTTTGAAAAATAAGCCTTTGGTTTAGCTGACTAAATCAGTTATTTTTGTTTGTTTTCAATGATTGCAATTCTATTTTATTATATTTAAGTGTTTGATTTAAGCTTAAATTATTCTTCTTACTTAGTATGCTAAGCAAGAAACATCTGTGATTGATTTTAGAAATTTACATTCTAGTATAAAATTTAAAGTTTTCTCTAACCACATTTTTTTGCAACCCAATAATCTGACATGTTGTGCTAACAGTTAGCTCAAAATATTATTTTTTCATGAAGTTTATTTTTTGAGCTGTGTGTTATTTAGAAATACATTGTTGCTAGTCATGGTGGTGTCCAGATACTTGGGAAACCAACACAGAGGATAATTTCAAGACTGTCCTAGGTGACTGGGTGAGAATATTTCTTTCATAGCTCATGAATGGTAGTCTTCAGGCTCAGTACTCAAGGAAAGTTCTTGAAATAAGGAAGAATAGCACATTGTTTACTAATAGTGGAGATTTTTCTGGTTATATTTCTACATGATTTCTAGCTTAATTCTGTCAGAGTTTGAGAAAACACTTTGTTTCATTCCTGTTCTTTTAAAGTTGTTTAAATGGATTTCTTCTGTGCCTTCAATGTGATCTATTGTAAAGAATACATGTTCTTCACTTTATTTATTTATTTACTTATTTTTGTCTTTTTGAGACAGGGTCTCGCTATGTAGTTCAGGTTGGCCTTGAGCTCACTTTTGGTAACCCAGGCTGGTCTCGAACTCACATCCATACTCCTGCCTCAGCCTCCCAAGTGCTGGGATTATAGGTATGCACCACCATGGCCCAGCAAATATCCTTCTTGATTTATTTTCCACTGGACTGAGTATGTATAGCCAAAACTTTTTCAGTTTCTAGCATGCATAACAGATTTATCTTTTTGCCTCATGTAGTGTAATGTTCTCTTATTAGGTACACAAACACAAAGGATGGTTAGTCTTAGAGAGCTATCTTTGTGTGTGTGTGTTTCTCTGTTTAGTAGTTTTCCGTCCTTTAAGGATTATTTTGTCTAAAATAAATACAGTTATTCAAAGTTAATGTAGGTTAATGCTATGTTTTTTTCTCTCCATTTACTTTTAAAATATTACCATCTATATATTTGTAGTAGGTTTATAATTGTCTATGTAGAGGGATTTTTTTAATCACTCTGACAATCTATCTTTTCATTCACCTATTTAACGTGATTCTTCATATAGCTGGTTTCATACCTGCTTTGTCCCTATCTATTCATTGCGTTTCTTTCTTACTTTTCCTCTTATTTTCTGCCTTCACTGGTTTTAGCTGAACAGATTAATTTTTAGCATTTAAGTGTCACATTTATCTTTCATCATTTGAATGAGATGTTTCTGTAGATTCCTTTTGTCATCCCTAAGATTTTCATACACCTTTTTAGTTAATTAAATCTCCTTTCAAGTAATACTGTAACACTTCAAGTAAAGTATGATGAACTTCTAACACAGTATCTATAATCCCTGACTCCCGTTCTGTATGACTACACTGTCATTCATTTCACTTCTGGGATGCTTTCAGCCACCAATATATCATTTATAATATTATTTTAAATAATTCACTTTACATTCAGTTAATAACAAGAGCAATAATTTTACTACATTTACTTATTCATTTTTTGACACTGTGCAGTTGAATTTCTGACATATATCAGCTTCCTTCTGCCTAAAGAACCTTCAATTGTGTATAACAGTGCTTCTGGGGATAAATTTTTCAGTTTGTATTTATCATACGAGGTCTTGCATCTAATTTACTTTTTAAGGTTAGATTTATTGTGTGTGAAGTTTTTTCTCTTTGACAGCTTTAAATATTTCAATTTACTTTTACTTTTATGTCTGGTTCTAAGTTAGTTATAATTGTTATCTTTGTTCCTGTATAATTTCCATGTAGAATGTAGTTTTTCATTGTGGCTTCTTCTGTTTTTCTTCGTGTTTGGTTCTATATTTTGAATATAGTATGCTTAATGTTTTTCTAGGAGCAAAAAGGGATATTTCTGTTTTTTGTGTTCTCTAAATTTCCTGAATCTATAGTTTGTGTCCAACATCATTTTGCAATTCTTTTTTTTTAAGTTAAGAAGGTTTTTTTGTTTGTTTGTTTGTTTGTTTGTTTGTTTTCAGGGAGATGTTACAGGCTTCTTTTAAGGATGGGTGCAGATATTTAACCATGTGCCTGATGAGGAAAGCCTGCACAGGTGCTTAAACCACTGAGCTAACCCAAAAACCCCCAAATTTCTTGACCATATTCCTCCTTGTTCCTTCTTTTTTCACCTTGTCATATTCCAGTTGCTTGTATTGTATTTTTTAAATGAGTCCATAATTCTTGAAAGATCTGTTCTTTTTCTTCATTCTTTTAAGGAGGCTAGTTTTTTATTCACCCATTACCTAGCCTACTTTCTGATCCATGAAAGGCGCATTTAAATTATATTGCTTTTTTGTCTATATCATGTCTTTTCTGTATTTCTTGACTCCTCTCTCTTTCTCTCTCTCTCTCTCTCTCTCTCTCTCTCTCTCTCTCTCTCTCTCTCTCTTTCATTGGTTTTACACATCTATACTTGCATTTTCTATACTTTTCCCACTAGATCCCATACCATGGTTATCATGTTTATCTTTTGTCTTTAACATTTGCTAAAGCTATAGGTGCTACAGGCTCTTTTGAATTTCTCTAGTGTTTTTGTCTTCCATCTTGACTTTGTTCTTTCCTAGTTACTGTTCCTCAAACAAAGTCTGTGACTCCCAGTTCTTACACTCACAATTATTATACTTGATCTGTGAAAGTATAACAATAATGTATACTGGGAGAAGAAATCCTACACTAAGTTTCAATCTCTTAACGGATGCTGCGTCCTGGAGTTATGTTCATCACAGAATCTTCTTCAGCAGTATAGCTTCTTCTCTCTGGTCACAACACTCTCAGTCTATCTCCCTGACTCCTGAGGCTTATTGCCTATATTCATTTTCCCCTCGTCAAGAAATAAAGGCAGTAATAGAATGAAGTCTGAGGATGGTCCTTCTTGATTCTAAGATAAATTCTGCAAGAATTCGCCCTTTCTTATGGAGAACTACCACGCAGTATTCCATAGTGATTACAGTTCCCCTGCTGGTACCATAGATCTTAGAAGACATTTCTCATATAAAAAAACTTCCAGGGGTTTTAAGAATAAAATCTCATGAACTTTTTTGTGTCCCTATAGGACCTCAGCTGTAAGGCACTTCTCCCTCTCATTCCAGTCCATATTTATGCCCCAAAACATCAAAAAAAATTCCATTTATATATTCCTAACCATCACAACTCCAGTATTTCATGCTTTGACTGACTTTCTAGAGCAGTGGCATGCATTCAGCAGTGGACCAATGTTCGTTATTGAATGCGCTAAAAGGTTAGAAAACATTGTTCCAAATTTACCTGTTTTTCCTGATTTTGAGGTGAGGAAAATCAAGCATTCCAATAGATCCAAGCAAGCCAAGCATTCCAGTGATCCAAGAAAGTCTTTCATTTTTTCATTTGGTTCAGTTTTTCCTTGTAAGGACAGTACTGATGACTTTTAAGCTTCTTTATTATTTTTTTTTCTTTTTAATGTACATGGCACAGTATCTCATTACACAGATCAGACTTACAGTGATCTTCCTGTTTTCAGCCTCCCCAGAGCTGGGATTGCAGATGTGCCTCACCACACCCAGTCTCCATGGCCAACTCAGTGCACCGGGAGTTGGGGCCAGCACAGGCATGTGGTGCTGGGGATCAAATTCTGGTCTCTGACCTTGCCTAAGTAGGCATTTAGTCCACTGAGCTATCTTGCCAGACCTAAGCTTCTTATATATTGAAATTGAAAGCAAAGGTTTATGGATTTCATCTTTTAACATAAACAGCATGTGGTCACTATAATTATGTCTAGTTTGAAACAAAGCACAGGGAGTAAATAAATTCATACACTCGTTTTTAGTAGTTAGAAGTTCTACATAAATAAGTTCTAAGCAAGAATAGAAAATATGCAGAAGAATAGAGACAAATTTAGCGTGCTGTGTCAGGGAAGGTTTATCTGATGAAGAAACAATAAGAGAAAACATCAACAATTAATAAAATTTAAGGCGAAGGCACAAAAGGTAAGGAAGCCCAATATGGAAAGGAGCCACATTCAGCTTGTAGCGAGGTCTGTGAATAAGCTTTGGTGGGCAAAGACGGGCCAAGGGACCAAGGGACCGAGTAGACTAATGCAGCACTTCATCATAAAGTAGAATGATTTCCTTGTGCTAGGTTATTCTTGACATGGCATAAAAATTGATTTGAGTGAGGCCAACAGAAGAAGTGAAGAGTTACACAGCCACAGTACTAGTTCAGAGAATCCATGGTAGCTTCATCCCACTTCATGAGAATGGAAGCTAGCGAGATAGCTCCATATGCACTTTGGAAGTAAAAGTCAGACCTCCTGATAAGCTGGCTAGGTTGAATTGCAAAGACAGACAGGTGTTAAATGCGGCTCTCAGATTTCTACAAGAAGCTATGAACTGAAATTTGATACCCTTTCCTTAGAAGAATGTGAAAGGTGTATTACATGCAGAAGGGGGAATTGGTCTTGTAGGAGAGGGAGGCACCATGCTTATATTCTTATAGATTAATTTTAAGACATTAAAAAACAGCTAGAGCTGGGCGTGGTGGCTCACGCCTGTAATCCTAGCACTCAGGAGGCTGAGGCAGGAGGATTGGTGCAAGTTCGAGACCAGCCTGGGCTACAAAAGTGAGCTCAAGGCCAGCCTCAACTGCATAGCGAGACCCTGTCTCAAAAAGACAAAAAAAAAAAAAAGAACAGCACTAGAAAAGTATGGTATCTGACATTTAAAACAATGAGGTTGTTCAATCTACCCAGCTGAAGAATGTAGAGTGAGAACAAAATTGAGTTAGTCCTAAACAGAGCTCCAAGTTGTAAGAGTCCCTCGGGAAGAAATCTGCTTTCCACTCCTACTCGAATTCCTAGCTTGTCACTCAAATATAGCAGTCTATATGTGACACAAAATTGGTACTATAGCTTTGAGCCTGGCTAAAAGAAATAATTCTTTATATTATTTCCTTAGCTAGAGGACCTACTGAGGGAATCAACATGGCTTGAATGTGTATGAGATTCCAGGCACTGAGCCCATTTCTTTGGAATACCATAAGAAAAAGAAAGAAATTTCCTTTGTAAAATGAAAATTATGCAACCAAAAGATTAAAAGGAAAAGACAATAATGCAGAAAAAAATGAAATGAAAGTGGTCACCACAGATAAAGCGAAAAGATAGAAGAGGGACAGAGATGATTGGACATCCATAGATCCTGTTAAGGACATTTCAGTCAATGTCAAATAAAATAATTCAGGGCTCAATGAAACATTCACATCTGATTTCAGATACTGTCATTCCCAATTATCAACTATGAAGCAAGATTCACAAGACAAATTTCTGACACTTAGGGCACCTTTTCCTGTAAATAGTAGCACAAGTCCACATTTTTAAAAATGTGCTCTACTCTGGGAGAAAGTTTGTGAGTTTAATATTTTACTAAGTCTCACAAACTGAGTTTTATAGATTTATGACACAAATAAATAATGTAGGGGCCAGTGAGATAGCTCAGCAGACTAAAGTGAATCCTTAAGTAAGCCAAGGCAAGTGCAGGCAACGTGGTTTGATACCTGGCAACACAAACTGCACCAATTATGCCCCCAGAGCAGGCTGAGCCAGTGAATGAGTCTGGGCATGGTGGTGTATGCCTGTAATCCCAGCACTGGAGAGGCTGAAAGCAGGAGGATCACCATGAGTCCAAGCTGCATAGTGAGACTCTGTGACAACCAAGTACATTAAGAATAATAATGATAACAAGTATACTATGTAAAGCATAATAAAACCAAATATATAAAAGTACCATATGATACCATACTGTGCATTTAGCACACAGCAGCCCAAATGCAACAATGTCCAACAGATGCACAGCTATTTAATTTATTTGTTTGCATCTATGAATGTTCATAGTGTGAGGTCCATTTGTATCTGTGTGAGTTTATAATTCAAATGCTCCTTAGTTAAGAACTTACTGCACCCCATTGCAAAGGTCCTGAATGAGATGTAAACTTGTCTTTTCACATGCAAAATGAAGGATGAAATGATGATAGTTTTAAACCTACTGGTAGTGAAAAAAAGAAAAAATACATACATGAAGGTACAAGCATACAAAAATTATTGGAATAATCTCTGTTAATCAGTGCCTTTAAAAACTTGAATACATGAAGCATATCTTTTAATTATAATTTGAAAAACTATATAGCAATGTTTATAATGTTTATGTAGGATAAGAATGGTGCTTAAATTCTTAGGTCATTTCATCAGAAAGGGAGCAGTGTTGTCCCCTGAGTTATTTAGATGTTAGTTACTTCATTCTTCATTTTGCTAATATAGTGCTCACAGAGCATTTGACAGTCAAGTGAAGTGTAGAAGCTGATACAATACCAAAATAAATGCTTCAGTAAATAGTGTATTGATGTATATCTTATTGATGGCTACAGCTTTTTGTTGAACAAATTACTTCCAATTGTGAACTTACCTACACCATGGCTATTACCACATAAATCACAATTTATGGTGAACTATAGGAATTTCAGAAATCAAGAGCCTCTGTCACCCTTTTGCCTGTCAAGAACAGTTGCCCTTTGAAGTACCCCATGTCGTCCATTGCAGAAGCTCCCTTGGTGTGTACATCTGTCTGCTGATCCCTTGCCAGAGCTGGGGCTTGTCCTAGAGGGCTCTTCTAAGAGAGGATCGACAGAAAACAGAATTTTCAGAAAATGTAGGGTAAGAGGCACAAAAAGGTCTATTGAGGAGAATTTTGAAAATACAGAAAGAGAATGTGGGTTCTTAAGAAGAGAGATGCACCTACGTGTATTCCAGTATCTGTTTTACCGACTGATGCACTACATAAGCATACAAAGCATTTAGCAATGTTTGAAACTGAAAGATGCTGTTCTATCAATATGCTTCCTAAAAATAGGGTTTGGCAGGCTGGTGTACAATTTAGAGGTGAAAGGCACAGTCCCAGACTCAAGTTTGTAGGCTTTTGCCTTCAAGGCTAAAGAATTCTTTCTGGATGGGGGAAAAAAAAAGCATAAATAAGTTTTATGCCTCCAAGTTGTATTTTTCTTAAAAAGTACAAGTTTAACATTATAACTTTTGTTGTTTCTTTTGTACCTATCTTTACTTCCTCTGTTTCTATTCAACCACAACTTTGTGTGGACCAATGGGAAAACATTTCTATTACATATTTTCTTTTTTTTTTCTATTATATATTTTCAAAGTCTACCATTACATTCTCTAATATACCATGATATCATCATGTGAAAGTTTCTGAATCCATAAAATAGCTTCAAGAGCTTGCAAAAAGCTGCAACTGTGGGAATATACATGACTAAGGTTGGCCAGATAACTCATCAGACTAAAGCCCCTGCTGAGGCAGAGCAAAGCAGCTGGGGTTCAATCAGAGATTGAGACTGGGTGTGGTGGCATGTGCCTGTACTCCCACCACTTGGGAGGCTGAAAACAGGAGAATCACTGTGATTCTGATCTACATAGTGAGACCCTATAAATCCTGTACTAAATACATTAAAAAAAGAATATTCATGACTGAAAACTTTCCAACTGACTTCAGAGAAAACTCTCTAGAAATTCAAGTGTTTCCCAAAGCATGCCTAATTAACTTTTCTACTTTATCTCACCCACAAGAGCACATAAGAGGGGAAAATGAAGAGATTTCACCCACATATAGGTATTCTTTTCTTGACTTATAGTCATACATGTGGCAAGACAAAATATTTACTTTCACAGGAGATTGGTGCATATAACCCATTTAATTCCTGTTTATTTTTCATGCTGTCCATCCTTTTCTATTTTTCCAGCATCACATTCATTCACCTATCTTTTTTTTCATTGTTAAAATTATTTTTATTTAGATATCTCAAGACTAATACTGACATTTTTCCTAAAATATAACTAGGTCTTCTGTCCTGCTAGGTTTCACATAAGTTCACAGGTTTAGTCCATTTTTCCACTATAACCTATATAAATATCTTCTCGTTTTTTCAGATTTTGTTTTATTTTATTTTTGAATTTTAATTTTTATTACTTTTAATAAGAGATAACAATATGAGAGTTTCAAAACATGTTAGTAGTACATTCACAATAGGTGAGACACTGCATAGTGTTGTCCTCACAAATGTTATGACAAATTTTCTTCTCCTTGAACTAGGAGGAAGTAGTTGTATATATAGTCCAACGTTTCATACTTGCAGTGGGTTACCAGTGAAACTGGCAATGTTGAAGGCTGTTGATTTAAGCCTCTTACGGCTCATCATACTAATCTAGCTCTGAGTTTTATGCCTTGTAATTAAGCTTTTATGTTGGGTGATCAAGTGCAAGCCAAAGCAAGACCTGTCTAACAGAACTTACATCATTTGTACTTTCCAGGGTCAAATCTCCTCAGGATTAACTTTGGAACCATGTGCAATGCTTTGTAGAACTGTTGTTAGTGTCAGCCACCAGGATGAGTCCACGGCCAATGCTTGACCAATTTGCTCACTGTCATTCACTTATCTTAGAAGAATATATAAAATAAATTATCATCTATGCAGGTTAAAACCCAGTCTAATATGCCAAAAAATTATATAAAACATGGAAGACAATTGTGCTGTCAAGATACACTATAGATAAATTGTTCACATTGAAGTACAAACTGGGAGTATCATGAGAGAAAATTTGGACCTGAAAATTACCAGAGCTGCACTTGGGACCCTCTGAGAACAGAATGGGAAGCCAACCCTCAAATCTGAGAGAGACCTGAAAGGAGGCACAGCTTGAAGACACCATGATTTAGGCTTCCAGGTCACATAGCTATAAACAATTAAATTTCTATTATTTATTTATGTCACTCAAGTTTTGATATTTATGAGAGCTCTAGTAAACACTATATTTTTTTCTTAGAATACAGATTTCCAGGCCCAGTAGGAACACAAAAATCTGTGTCATAGACCAAGAAGCTATGTTATAAATGTGATTCTCAAAGTTCATCTGATATCAAAGTTTGAGGAAATGTCTGGTAGCTAGGCAGATTAGCCATATTTATAGCTCAAAAAAAAGACAAATATTTTTTAAATTTTTAAATTAATTATAATAAGAAGTAACAAAGAGACAGTTTCAAAACACATTAGTAGGGCAGCCACAATAACTGACACAATGCCTATTGTCTTCATAGTAGCTGTTCATAGTACAAGAGGAAGACATGATGACTTTCTAAACACTATTGATATAAATATTTCTTCTCATTGAACGAAGAGAAAGTAGCTGAATACATAGAACAATATTCCATAATAGTAGTGGGTTATCAGTAGGACTGGCAATGTCAGAAGCTGTTGACTTGAGCCTGTTACTGATCTGGCTTTACTTTTTAGCCTCATGGTTAAACTTTTCTGCTGGGTGGTTAACTCCAAGTTAAAGCAAGGCCCATATAACAAAACATGTAATTTTTGTATCTGACAAAGTCAGTCAAATCCCCTCAGGATTTGTCTTGAAATCATGTATGGTGTTTTGTAGAACTTTTGTCAGTGTCAGTCGTCTGGATGAGTTATGACTATTGCTTGACCAGTTTGCTCTCTGTGAAAGCCTGAGAGAATGTTTTCTCTCTAGGTGACTCTCCTTAGGCACACTATACATCATCAATCGCTTTCCTCCATGCCCCTGTGATCTCCTTCAACAGAAAATTTGGGACGCCACTGAGTTATAGGATGTTACAGTAGAGGTTCTCTTATATCCTGAGCCCACACTGACCTTGAAGGGCTAGGGTCAAAATATTGACTAAACTTGTAGCCCTTCTTTTACTCTATTTTTGGTCTGCAAAATTAGCTCTTAACCCTCCAGAAGAGAAGCTCAGTGATACTATTACTCTATAGCATAGGTATTTGAGCTTATCATCACTGTTTTTCTAAATACTGAATGCCTTAGACTTAACATGGAACCGATGTTTTCCATCAATCACTGATATTCTAATAAATCCCTATAGAAATAGATTTTAAAAAACTGTTACACTTTCCTACACAGAAATTTATAAATCTAAGCATATAAAAAATTGTAGCTGGTCAATCCTATGGTATTTTTCCTTGTCTCATTTTCTCTTTTATTACACTTATTTGTTTTATTTTAAAACAAACATTTACTTGAAAAGAGAGTATAGCAATAATTGAAATTACATTAGAAGCAGTACACATCTAGAAGACCAGAATGAATTTTTGTCTTACACGTTACTACTGAGTGTCAAAAACCTGTTGGAGATTCTTAGGACCATTGCCTAATTCATCCTGTGTACCTAAGTGCATGGTTTTCCCCCGCCAAGGTTTGTAACTTTTCGGCTTCCTGTCTCTTCATTGATTAATCCTTAAGTTCTTGATTTCCATTCAGCTGTGTTATGCCTTTCCCTTTTAATTTCTGCTTTTGTGTTCTTGCACTAGGGAGACTATCAATATTTATATATGTAGGTCTGATTATTTCACTTATGAATATATCTCCAAGACATATCCACTTATATATGAAGTCTTCTAGTTTATCATACTTTATAACTCAATAATATTTCATTGTATAAGAATACTACTTCTTTTTCAACCAATCTTCAGATGCTGGGCATTTTGGTTGTTTCCATGACTTGGCTGTCACAAATTGTGCAGCTACGAACACAGGTGGAAAAACATCACTATGATATGATGTTTTCAGTTCTTCTGGGAAAACTTCCAGTAGGGCAATTGCTGGATTGAATGAGATTTCCAGTCCTAATTTTTTTAAGAACTCCCCTCACTGATTTCCATAATTATTGCACCAGTCTGCATTCCCACCACTTGTGCAGAAAGGCTCCTTTTTCCCATGGCCTCTCCAGTATTTATTGTTGGTTGATTTCTTTATGATATCCATTCTTTCTGGAATGAGATCGTATCTAAGTACTGTTTTAATTTGCATTTCATGGATGGTTAGTGATATGGAGCATTTCTTCATGTATTTATAGGCTTGTCATGTTTCTTCCTCTGAAAAGTGTGTGTTCATCTCAGATGCCCATTTGTGCATTACATCTTTGAGTTTGGAGACCCTAATGTTATTCAGCTCTTTATAAATTTTAGAGAGAAGACCATTGTCTGAATAATTATTAGTCAAATATGTTTTGAAATTTGTAGGTTGTCTTTTCACTCTGTTGGTAATTTCTTTAATGTGCAAAAACCTCTCAGCTGGAGGAGATCCCAATTGTTGATTCTTTCAAGTGTTAAATATACATTTAGATTTTTGTCCATGAACTCTTTGCCTACCTCGATGTCTTCGAGATTTTCTCCCACTTTCTCTTCCCGGAGATAGTGTTTCTGGTTTAATATTTAGGTCTTTAATCCACTTTGATTTTAGTTTAGTGCATGGTGATAGACTTGGGTCTAGTTTTAGTTTTCGACATGTGGAGAGCCAGTTTTTCCAGCACCATTTGTTAAATAAACTGTCTTTCTTCCAACAAACATGTTTGGCCTTTTTATCAAAGATAAACTAGCTGAACATGATTATGTTTCTAATCTATTCCATTGATCCTCAAGTCTATTTTTTTTTTGCCAATACCATTCTGATTTTATCAATGTAGCTTTGTAGTATAATTTTAGGTCAGAAATTGTAATGCCTCCTGCCCTACGTTTGTTGCCCAGGATTGTCTTTGTAATTCTGGGTCTTTTTTGGTTCCAAATAAATTTTAGGAATGACTTCTCCAGGTCTGTGAAGTTTGTTGATGGTATTTTGATAGGGATTGCATAAAATATGTATGATAATTTAGGAATTAGGGCCATCTTCACAATGTTGGTTCTTCCTATCCAGGAGCAGGGAATATCTTTCCATTTTCTGATATCTTCTGCGATCTCATTTTTGAAATACTGTCTTTCTCATTGAATAGATCTCTTACTTCTTTAGTTAGATTAATTCCTAAGTATTTCATCTTTTTCAGACCTATTCTCAAAGGTATTGTATCACTAATTTCCCTCTCAATGTGTTTGTTATCTGTGTAGAGGAATGCTACTGCCTTTTGGATGCTGACTTTGTAACCTGCTAGGCTACTGAATTTGCATATTAGTTCTAGTAGCTTCTTGGAGGTTTTTGTATCTTGCAAGTAGACTATCATGTCATCTGCAAATAATGATAGTTTAACTTCTTCGTTACCTATTATCTCTCTTATTTCTCTCTCCTGTCTAATGGCTAATGACTCCAGAAATATATTGAATAGGAGTGGTGATAGAGAACATCCTTATTTTGTACCAGATTTGAGAGTAAAAGACTTCAGTTTTTTCCCATTTAGAATTATGTTAGCCATTGGATTGTCATAGATGGCTTTTGTCAGACTGAGGTAGAGGCCATTTTTTCCAATTTTCTGTAGGACTTTGAACATAACATAAATGAGTGTTGGACTTTGTCAAAAGCCTTTTTTTTTTTTGCATCAGTTGGAATGATCATGTGGGTTTTGGATTTGGCTCTATTGATATTGTGTATTATGTTTATAGATTTGCATATGTTGAACCATCCTTGCAGCCCTGGGATGAATCCTACCTGGTTATATTAGGATTATCCTCTTAATGATTTGCTGTATTCTATTTGTGAGGATTTTATTGAGGATCTTTGCATCTGTGTTGATGAGAGAGATTGGCCTGTAGTTCTCTTTTTGGGGTTGCATCCTTCTCTTGTTTGGGTATCAATATAATAAGCTAGGGGTTTATCAATTTTATTTAATTTTTCAAAGAACAAACATTTTGATTTATTAATTCTTTGAATTGTTTTCTTCATATCGATGGGATTAATTTCAGCTCTAATCTTTATAGTTTGCCCCTGGCTTTGGGCTTTGGTTTTGGTTTGCTCTTCCCTTTCTAGATGATCGAGGTACAGAATTAGAGTATATCTGGTCCAGTTCTATGTTCTTTTTTTTTTTTTTTTTTTTTAGGCATTAACTGTTCATTTTAACAAACCAATAGAAATTAGAAGTACAATTATTTAGCGTTATTCCCCTCCTCTTTCTTTTGTCATTTCCCCATCCCAGTTGGTCTTTCTCTTTGAGCTATTTCTTTCTCTTTCGTAATGTCTACTGTACTTTTTGGATTTTATTTATTCTTTCAGCTTCTTACACTAGGGAGAAAATATGATGTTTACACATGCAAACCTGATATATTTCACTTATAATTATGGCCTGAAGTTGTATCCATTTATCTATAAAAGCCTTGAGTTTATCTTTTTTAATAACTGAGCAATACTCCATTGTATTAAAACACCACATCTTAGGGCCAGAAAGATAGCTTATCAGACTAAGCACCTACTTAGACAAGTGCAAGGAGTGGAGTTCAACCCCTGGCACCAGCTCTGAGACCAGGAATGGTGGCAAACATCTATAACCCCAGTACTGGAGAGGCTGAAAACAGGAAAATCAATATGAGTCTGAACTGCATAATGAGACTTTGTACCAAATACATTAAAAATAAAACAAAATAAAATAAAATAAAATACCACATCCTCTTTAGCCATTCCAGGCTATAATTCCATACATCCTTGGATTTCTAAATGTCTGTGTACAAAAAATGTGTAACTGCTTTTATCACATTCTATAGAGACTTATTAGAATATCAATGATTGATAGAAAGTACCAATTCCAAGTTAAGTCTAAGGTGTTTGATATTCAGAAAGACAGTGTTGTTAAGCTCAAGTACCTATGTTATAGAGTAATAGTATCACTAAGCTTCTCTTCTGATGGGTTAAAAAGGTAAGCTTATAGGTCAAAAATTAGAGATAAAGACAGTCTAAAAGAATTGCCAATATTTTGGCTCTAGCCCTTCAAGGTCAGTGAGGACTCAAGACATAAGAGAACCTGTACTATGACATCCTATAAATCAGTGGTGTCCCAAATTTTCTGCTCAAGGAGATTATGGGGTCACAGAGGCAAGGGATAAATGAAGAATAATGTCTCTAAGGAGAGTCACCTAGAGAGATAATACTCCCTCACGCTTTAACAGAATGCAAACTGATCAAGCAATGGCTGTGACTCATCCAGATGGCTGACACTGACAACAGTTCTACAAAGCACTGTACATGGTTTCAAAGTTAATCCTGAGGGGATTTGACCTTCGAAGATACAAAAGGTAAATGTTTTGTTATACAGGTCTTGCTTTAACTTGTCCTTAACCACCCAGAAGAAAAGTTCAATTACT
Organism: Myocastor coypus; assembly: GCA_004027025.1. Taxonomy (NCBI): domain Eukaryota; kingdom Metazoa; phylum Chordata; class Mammalia; order Rodentia; family Myocastoridae; genus Myocastor; species Myocastor coypus. The sequence goes on along the minus strand of PVJA010005064.1, from coordinate 41,227 downwards.
AGGCATAAAATGTAAAACTAGATTAGTATGCTGAGCTGTAAAAGACTTAAATCAACAGCTTCCAACATTTCACATTTCACTGGTAACCCACTGCAATTATGGAACATCGTACTATATATACAACTACTACTTCTTTGCTCGAAGAGAAGACTTTTTTTACCAATATTGATTAGAAAATTTATCATGTCTATACCCTGTGCCCTGTGTAACTACTACAAGGACAACAATATGCAATGTATCAGTTATTGCAAATGTATTACTAACATATTTTGAAACTGTAATATTGTTATTTCTTATTAAGAGTAATAAAAAAATAAAAGAAAAAAGCTCCATGTTCTTAATGTGTGAGTTCAGAGCTATAAATTTCCAAGAACTGCTTTCATTGCATCCCATAAGTTCTGATAAGTTGTGTTTGAATCTTCATTAAATTGAAGACATTGTTTAATTTCTTGTATAATTTCATCTGTAACCCATTGGTTGCTGAGGAGACTGTTTAATTTCCATGTGTTTATGGGGTTCTTGTGATTTCTTTTGTCATTTATTTCCAGTTTCAACGCACTGTGGTCAGATAATATGCATGGGATAATTTCTGTTTTCTTGTATATACTTAAGCATGACCTATGGAGTAATATGTGGCCTATTTTAGAAAATGTCCCATAAGCAACTGAAAAAAAATGTGTATTCAGAAGTAGTTGGGTGAAAATAAAGGGAAGATAAAGAAAGGAAGGAAAGCCATATAAGTATAGACAAAGGATACAGAGATGATTATACTGCTGATTTCTGCTGGCTTTTCAAAGGTAGCAGTTAATGTTTAAATTTTTTTCTTCAACCAACTCTATATGCTAATATCTATAATACAAGCAATTTCTTTCAGGACAGCAATATGCGATATAACAACCATGGTTAAAAACCTTTTATCTTGTCCTTTAAATATATATCATCTTGAATGCCTTATCTATTATTTTTATATTCTAAAACAAATTTTTAAAAAATAAAATCGAAAGGAGCAAGGAAAAATTTAAGGTTTATTGAAAACAAAACTTACGGTTTAATTACTTGATTTATCTTGCATGCCTATAGCTGGTAATCTGAGCAATAAATATGATGACAATACATAATATAAAAATATTATTCACTTTCTGTCCTTATTCTGAAATTCTGTAAGAAAATTTCTATCATTTTATGTTGCTTTGTTTTAGGATTTGCTTTCCTTGTTTGCTCTTGTCTTTTTTTGATCTTTAAAATAAAGTTTCTTAAAAATCTTTTAAGTAAAATGAGGTCCTAATTGATGATTGTTTGAATGATTTCCCATGCGGTCTGCATTTTATTCATTAACTCTATATGTGCACTAGTATCTTTAGGATTTCTACATACTTTCTCTTACAGCAGATTTAGGGTTTCTAAACCCTAAATGGATCTTTGACCCATTTTGATGCTGGTTTAGTGCATAGTTATAGACATGAGTCTAATTTTAGTCTCCAGCATGTAAACAGCTAGTTTTTCCAGCATCATTTATTAAAGAGGCTATCTTTTCTCCAGTTTGGCCCTTTTGTCAAGGATAAGGTGGCTCACTGTATTTGGAATTGTATTTGAATCTTCTAATCTAGTCCACTGGTCCTCAGGTCTTTTTTGTCAATACCATGCTGATTTTATCAAGGTAGCTTTGCAGTATACTTTCAAGTCAGGGGTTGAGATGTCTCTTATCTTGCCTTTGTTGGCTAGGAATACCAACAAAGATTTCTAGGATATTTTGATTCTGACTGAATTTTAGGAATGTATTCTTTAATGGCATTTGGGTCAGATTGCAATCTGAATAACAATTTTGGGAGTATGGCCATATATACTGTGTTAGCTCTTGCTGTCCATGAGCTACGGATATCTTTCCATTTTCTGTAATCTTTTTCAATCTCCTCTTTTGGAGTAGTATAATTTTTAGAGCACTTCATTCTCTTCTTTTAAAGTATTGTAATATATAGAACCTTTACTTGATTATATTTATTCCTATGTATTTCATCTTGGGTGAAAGGCCCTATTATGGAAGTTGTGGATTCCCTAATTTATCTCTAAGTGAGCTTGTTATTTGTGTACAAGAATGCTGGTGAGTTTTGAGTGTTGACTTTGTATCCAGCTATGTTACTGAATTTGGTTATTAAATTTAGAAACATATTCGAGAATTTTGGGGGGTTGTCTATGTGCAGTATCATGTCATCTATAACATTACATTAACTTCTTCCTTTCCTATCCTTATTCCTTTTATCCTCTCACTTGTACAATAATCCTGGCTAATATTTCCAGAACTATATTAAATAGGAATGATGAGATTGTACATCACTGTTTTATTCCTGATTTTAGAGTGAAAGATTTGATTTTTGTCCACTTAGTATGATGTTGGCTAATGGTTTGTCATAGATAGCTTTCATCAAATTCAGATAAAGACTATCTATTCCAATTTTCTGTAGAATATTTATCATGAATGAGTGTTGCTCTTTGTCAAAAACTTTTTCTGAATCTATTGAGGTGATGATACGATTTTTTGTCTTTATTTCCATTGATATAGTGTATCACATTTATCAGTGTGCACATGTTGAACCATCTCTGCATTCCTGAAAATGAATCTTATTTGGTCATGGTGTATAATTTTGATCATTTGCTGCATTATATTCTTAGAATATACTAAGAATATACTTAGAATATAATATATTCTTATGGAGGATTTTTGTATCTATGCTCATTTAGGGAAACTGACATTTGCTCTCTTTTGTTTGCAACTTTCTCTGCTTTTGGTATCAAGGAAATGTTTGCTTTATGAATGATTTTTGGAGTACTTCTTCCTTTTCAATTTGATTAAATAATTTGAGTAGCATAGTTATTAAATCATCTCTAAACTTCTTGTAGAATTTGGTAGTGACTCCATCAGGACCTACACATCTCATTGTTGGTAAGCTTTTAAATACATTTTCAATTTCATTGACTGGCATTTGGGTTATTTAGAATTTTTATATTTTCTTGATTCAGCTTTGGTAATTCAAACATATCTAAGAATCTTCCCATTTCTTCTGCTTTTCTAGCTATAAGAATAAAGATTTTCAAGGTAGTATTAATGATCTTCTGAATTTCCACAGGATCTCTGGTGATTTCACCCTTTTCTTTTTTCATTGTTTGAACTGAAGTATTTTCTTTTTTTAAAGTTGGCTTGGGCTTTATCAATGTTATTTAATCTTTTAAAAGAACCAAATCTTCAATTCAAAATTCTTTGTATTGTGTTCTTAGTCCAAACTGAGTTAATTTCTGCTCTGATCTTTATAATCTTCTTCTTTCTCTGGCCTTTAGACTTGACTTGTTCCTGAGGTGCAACATTAGTTTATTTGTGCTTATTGTGTGTTTTCCTGCTGTAAGAATTCATGGCTATACATTTCTCTCATATGACTATTTTCATTGTGTTACACAGCCTCCCAAGATCTGGAATATTACAGGCATGCACTACCTTGCCCAGTCTCAATTGCTGGCTCAGTGTGCCCTGTGGGCAGGGCCAGCATAGCAGGCTCAGGGATTGAACCCACAGCCCCTGCTCCTACTTGCAGGTGTTTTAAGCTACTGAGCTATTTGGCTGGCCCATGCATTTTATTTTAATTGTGGATATTGTTTAATTTGTTCTTTAATTTTATCTTTGATCCATTAATTGTTCAGGAAGATGTTATTTAATTTCCTTATGTATATAGATTTTGTGTGGTTTCTTTTGCTAGTAATTTCATTGCACTATGGTTAGATAATATGCATGAGATAATTTCAATATTTTGCAATTACTTAAACATGTGCTACTATATGGTCTATTTTAAAGAATGTCCCATGTGTAACTGAAAAAAATACATATTCTGTTGTTGCTGGATGCAACACTCTGTAAACATATACTACATTGATTTGTTCACATATTTGGTACAGTTCTGATATTTATTTGATGTTTATTTCATCTGGTTGATCCATTTATTTTTGACAGTGGAATGTTAATGCTCCCAATTACAATTGTGTTATTTCCCATTTTATTTTTCAAGTCTATTAATATTTGTCTTATATACCTGTGTGCTCTCGCATTTGGTTCATACATATCTATAATTGCTATCTAGTCCTCTCAGAGTTTTCAATAACAAGTATATAGTGACTTTTTTTAACTTTTACTGACTATAAAATGATTTTCTTGGTTTGGAGTTCATATTGTCAACAAACAGAGTAGCTACTCCTATTTTTGTTCTTGGTTCCTATTGCCTGGAATATTGTTTTCCATCATTTAACTTTTATTCTGTGAATTTCTTTGTGATAAGTGTGTTTCTTGCATATATCATATTATTGGATCCTGTTTCTTGATTCTTTCTGCCAATATTTCTTTTGATTGGTGAATTGAAACCATTTATTTTGATGATTATAAGTGATATGTATTAATTTCTCTTTGTCATGTTATTTTCCTACGTTTGGTTCTCTGCATTCTCTCTCTGTTTAATTGCCTGCTCTGCTTGGTGGTTTCCTTCTGTAGTTTTTCTTGTAATTGTGGTCATTTTTGTTGCTCTCTAGAATGTTTTTTGGTAATCTTCATAGGATTAACTTGGTAGTCATTTCTTCTGTTGTTCTTTATCATGAAGTTATCTTATTTCTCCATTAGTTTTGAAAGATTTTTTTCAGTCTATGTTAATATGTGTTGGAAGATACTTTCTTCCAAAAGTTTAAATATTTCACTCCAAGCTCTTCTTGACAGGATGATCTTTTTTCTTGTAAAATCTTCTGTGATTCTGATGGACTTCCCTTTGTAAGTGATCTGTTTATTTTCTCTAGGTGCTTTTAATATTCTGTTTGTTTTCTGAATTTCTGGGATCTTGTTTATTATTTGAGTGTAGAGTTTTGGGTGATGACTAATCAGAGTTCTACATGTTTCACTTACTGTATGTCAGACTCATTTCTCTTGCTTGGGAAATTTTCTGTTATTACTTATGAAAACAAATTTTGATGTTATTTGTGTTGTTGACTCCTGCTTTTTCATTGACACTAGTTATTTTATGTTATTTTTTGTGTGTCATCTTACAGCTGTTGAATTGGTATTTCCTGGTCTTTTACTATTTTCAAGAGATCATTCCTTTCGTGATTGCTAGCTGAGATCCTGTGTTCAAGGTCTGAAAGTCTGTGTTCAGTTTTATTAAAGCAATTTTGACAATTTTCAATAGAATATTTAACTTCTTTAATAACTTTTTAAACCCATTTTATGTATCCTTTCTTTCCTCTGTTGATCATTCATGACTTCCATCCTTTTCATATTATCATCTATTCTTTTCATCTATCTCTACTCTAGATTCTCTGAGCAATTCCTTCATAAGTGTTGCAATTCTTTCATTTATTTTTTTTTTACCTGAGCTATTACTTCTGTTCTGATTTCCTTGATAGCCTTGTGGGTTTGTTTCTTTACTTCAGTTGCCATCATTTCAGAAATGTCGGGTGCCTGTCTTCCATTTCCTCTAACTCATTTTCCCCTGGATATGTTCTGGATGGGCTGGTGGTCTGAGGTTGCATTTTGCTTCTGTGACTTGTCACTTTCTATTTCAAAAGTTTTTATTTTTTCTATATCCATCCTTGTAAGTTTTAGTACTAGGTAGATTTATCACTATTAACAAGGTCTCTGTAGGTATGATTTTTTTTCTTTAGGTTATTTTCTGATTGTAGGAAGTTCTTGGGTTGTGTCTATCCCAAGTTTCTACCTTTCTAATTAATTAAGTATAAGATGTTGGTATCTGTTTGGCTCAGTCCCCAGTCCATTGGTACTGGGGTGTGGTGAGTTTATTACCCCATAGTTGCCCAATACTTTTACAGAAATAAGAACAAATTTTTATAACAGATATGAGAACCTCGCTAAAGAAGCATCTCTAGCACTGGCAATAGCATTCAGAAACTGACAAACTGTGATAACTATTAATTTTGTACCTTTAAGCATAGACGCAATACCTACAGTGATATAACTAAATCTATCATAAAGTGGTAGCTTTTATGCAAGGTGTTTGCCCTTGGTACAGTGGTTCTACCCTGTGGTGGGAAATGTAAGAAAAATAATGGATAGAACAGAGATAACTGAAAATAACTAAAGTAGAAGAAAGGTTAGATGACAAAGGATGATCAGACAAGCTTTGGGAAACCAGAGAAGAGGGGAGAAGAATAAAAATGAAGACATAAGCAAGGGATTATTAAAGCTGACTATAAAAATTACAGGTGCTATTCCCTCTTATGAAAACATGATTAACTCTAGAGAAGTAAAATGAGAAAAGGAAGAAAAAAGGTGAATAAATTAGAACAAAATATAGGCAAAAGACACGAAAAGAAAAGCATTGGGAAACAAATCACAAACTACAAAATAAAAATTCGTTCTGGTGTCCAACAAGAGTCCAAAACTACTGGATAAGAGTGCCACACTAGCAGTAGAGTTTGTGCTGGCTTTCAAACTGACCTTGGCCTCCAGGTGTGGAGGTCTGCAAGTCTTTTGCTATTACCTTCTGTACATCTGTTAGTGTTCTCCCACTCCTTACCCTTCTTCCCTTAGTGGCACCTCTCTCCCAGTTGCCATGCTATTTGTGTATAGATATGGGGTGCTGTTCTCAGCCTTCTGTGTTCCTCTTCTATTGGAAGTCTCTGTCCTCACAGGTCATTTGCAAGGAGAAGAAGAGAGGAGGAGAAGAGAAGAGGAAGAAGAAGAAGAGGAAGAAGAAGAAGAAGAAGAAGAAGAAGAAGAAGAAGAAGAAGAAGAAGAAGAAGAAGAAGAAGAAGAAGAAGAAGAAGAAGAAGAAAAAGAACTAGCTGGTCATCAGGGATGGAGAAGTTCCTACGGGCAGAATTTACTGCTGTAGTGTCTTCTGATTGGAGGAAGGCAGAAGCAGCAGGCGACTTTATATTCTGTGTATCCTGTGTATCCTGTATGGGTTGATTTAGCCACATTACTTCAGTATATCCCTTCTTCCTCCTAATCCTCCTCCTCCTTTTAAGATTCCAAGTATGATCAGCTTGACACCTTAAATATTTATCATATCAGCTCAGTTCAGCTCCAAATCTTTTACTTACTGCCCCTTTAGCTATCAAGCAGTGTGCTAAGTTCTTCAATGTTCATTTACCTCATGCTACATACAGGATGCATTTGCTTTAACTAAAACTACAGATATCCACTAGAATATATGTGTACAAAAATACATGTGCATAATGTAATCTTCTTTCCTCCCTTGGTCTCGCATTTTTCTTCTCCTCTCCAAAAGGCTATAGAACAGATCTTTATTTTAAATATACTCTTCGGAATAAATTTCCTATCTTTAAGGAAATTGTCAATTACTGACAAATATTGGTAAATTCAGGAAGGATTTTTCTAAGTCGTCCTGAAGGAAATTAATATGATTTTAACTCTAATGACACAATCATATGTTTCCATTATCTGTTTTCATCATAGGAACATCAATAAGAAGAATTTGTGACATTCTCTGATTATTTATTCCTGTATTAAAAACTTTTCTATGTGGCATACATGATTACATGATTACCACTAGTATCTTTATTTTGTAGATGAGGTTCAGACAGAACAGAAACTCTTGGGCTGTAGAGCTATTATCTAGTTGGATCTAGGAATACAACATAATTACTCTGTCTCTACACCCATATGTTTAATAAAACCCAGCACTTATAGTTCTGCTGAAACACAAAATTCCAATATGGAATAAACATGCTCTGATTTTGCTAGTCACCTGGGAAAGCACTCATTTGAGGGTGGATCTGGTACTAAAAATACTGCTCATGAAAGTATCTGAACACAGGTAACGAGTTGTTGTCTAAACTTGAACTTATTTCCTGAAACACACAACTTCTATAGCTTTTCACACTTTTACTCAGATGAATACTTTTAAATAGGTATTTTTGTGTGTCTAATGCCTTAGGTGTGATATTATATAAAATACAATATATTTATTTTTTATTTTTAAAGTGAACAAAATAGTGTTAAAGCAGAAAAATTACAAGTGATATGGAATTTCCCTTAAAGTAATATGAATCGCACAGTATTTATAGTAATGCATAGTGTTGTCTTCTAACCAGTTATTCATATTGCTATATGTATGCAGGCAAAATTGGAAGAAGAAATATATAAGAAATTAAGAACAGAAAAAAGGAGAAATAATTGTAAAATGGAGACAAAAACAATTAAACATTAGCTTCTCCTTTCCATAGACCAGTAGAAAATGACTGTACAATTGTCTGGGCATAACGTATTTAAAGAAAGAATGTATAAAATTGGCCATTTAACTGTGGGCACAATAGCCCCAAGATCTGTGAATCACTGCTATTTTTCCAGTTGTAGAACTACAAACTTAGAATTTTTATTCCAAGCCTTGTTACTATAAGGAAAGGATAAATGTGAATTGGGATGGAATTTATACCTAAATATGCTATGTTATATTTTTTCATGTAATATGAAGACTAAGTATGCTTGTCTTATTCTCAGTAAAATGTAGGAGGCACCCAGTCTAGATTTTATACATGTTGTCATGTGTTTAAGATTGAATTGGAAGTAGACAAATGAACCAGTTGGAAGTTAAGCATGCTCGTCATTAACTCAAAATTACCAGATATGCATGAACTGCTAATTAATTTAATTTTTAGGTGGGTGTGTGTAAATCACTGATGTGCCTCTCTCCTGCTCATATTTTGATGAATTATCTACATCATTATTCCACTCATTTCCTTTTTAAAGAATTAAATCCTATTTGATTTAGCCAATTGCCTCCTTCTGTCCTTTCCATAAATCTAAGATTAATGCATAAGGCGCTCTTGAATGAAAGATCTACAGTGAGGATTACAGCTTACAAAACAGACAGAAAATATCCTCCAAGTACCTTATTCATATGCCCAAGGAAAAGAATTCAAGGCACCTAATTAAATGTAAAATAAAAATTAAAAATAGTTTCAAAACATAAAAAGTTTGTGTGTAACATTGAATTCATTACTACTGCAGGAAAATATAAAAATGAATTGCTACCCGCAAATATTTTGTTGAACTTATTGGATGGCAAATCAAAAACAAATTAAGAAATCAAAGTAAACTATTTTAATAGATTAGTATAGATAAAATCAAGATGGCCTTAGATTCTCCAAAGAAATATTTAGTGCTGGAAACCACTGAACTTAGAACCTTAAAAAAGAAGGGATGGTCAATGGTAATTTCTAGCCAAGATATCATACAAATATAAAGGGAAAAGATAAGTAGTAAGGCTGGGGTCATTCCTTGGAGGTCTAAGTGCCTGCCTGGCAAGTGCAAGGACCCAGGCTTGATCCCCACAACCACATTCTGTGCCAGCCCTGGAACCCCAGGCATGTTGGTGCTGACCACCAAAACTGGGCATGGTGGCAACTGTATGTAATCCCAGTACTGGGGAAGCAGAGACAGGAGGATCACTATGAGTCCAAGCTGCCTAGAAAGACCTTGTGCTAAATAAATAAATAAGCAAAATATTTTAATAATTTAAGGTAAGTAGTAAAAGTCTGAGTTTTATTATAATTTTTATGGGCTTCTCTTAAGTGACTGTGAAAGTCTTTTGAAACCAGTATAATTATAGCAAAAGTAGTTAAGATAAATATAACATAAATTTGAATGTAGGCTTAAGATTCTTCAGAATCGGACAACTGTTCTAAATCACCTGAAACATAAAATAAGACTGATGAAGAGTAAGTGATAGGGAGAACTATAAAACTTCTTCATGTTTATAAACTAGAGATCAGTTGAGATCACTTAATAAATACTAAATAACAAAAGTTTAAGCATAAATTGTGGCAACCACCATTATTTTGCCTTGAAATAAATGCAACCTCCTCTTCTATGTTAAGAAAAAACAAATTAACTCAGACATAGTAATTGTCTCAGTGCCCCTTCTCGCCTTGCTGGGACAAATGCCTGACACCCAAAATGAAGGAAGGAAAGGTTTACTTAGCTTACAGTGAGTGGAGGCTCCAAGGCAGAGAGGCACATGGCAGAGGGCAGTGTCTGCAGATTGCAAGAGCAAGAGCCAATGGGAGTAGCAGCAACAAAGGGCTGCGGGAAGCAAGTCTGACCCCCTTCTGTCACACTGAGGCTCTCTGCCCCAGGCTGGGTGTAGCACTCACTACAATCCCAGCAGTTCTCAGGCCCATAACCCCAGCCTGGGATCATAAATCAGTCACAAATTTGAGAAGTCCCATGACTGCATGAGGCTTTTGGGGGGGACAACTACACACAAATCCTAACAAGAAGAAATTTCTATTCTCTGGTTGTATAAAGTTCCAGCATTATTACAGAAGACAGATTGAACTGAATTCAGAGAAATGTATTTCTTCCAATTGACTATTATTTGTAAATAACATTGACACAGCTCAGCTATGTTCAAAATATAGGAGCAAAAATCAGTTAAGTGGAACTTCCAAGACAATTATTTTCATGCCAATTATAAAAGACAGTCCCACTAGCATTGGCATTATCACTGCCTATCCTTTCACTTTGAAAACTGAGAAATGACACCTGGAGCATTAACAATATTCTTTTTGCCCATGAGGCAACAAGGGTGTGGAAAAAGATGAAAAATTTTTTAGTTATTTGAGTTCTGACATTTTGAAGCCACTGAACCAACACGAAAGGCTTCTTTCCTATGGAAAGAATAACTTCTTTGTATAGGAAACAAATAAATAATTTTAATATTATATTCAGCCAAAACATTGTCTCAAGAGTTGTGGGTTTTGGGACGTTTTTTGTTTTGTTTTTGTCTTTGTTTTCATTTTTCCAGAACCAGGGATTGAACTTAGGCCCTTGCTCTTTCCAGGAAAGGGCTTATTCTACTGAGCTATCTCCCCAGCCCAAGTTGTGCTTTTTGATGTCCAAATAATATTTGTCAACAAATGGACATATTTTAAGTCCTATGAAAAATAAATAAAACACTATTTCATACCATTTAGAAGACAAAGAACAGATAAATGCTCATATACAAAAACAAAAAAGTTTCTAGAAAAAAATGAAGAACTATTATATTAAAATCTAAAGCCTGACCAAACAGCTCAGTGGATTAAAGCACCTGTAAGCAAGCTCAGGGAACGGCAATTCAATTCCCCTGTCCTGCCTTGCTAGCCCCACCCCCAGGACCTGCTGAGACAGCAACTGAGACTCGGCATGATGGTGCGCCTACAATCTCAGCTCTTGGGAGGCTGTAAACAGGTGAATCACTACCAATCCATCTAGTAGTGAGACCCTAAACACCCTGTGATGCTTCCATAAAATAAAATAAAATAAAATAAAATAAAATAAAATAAAATAAAATAAACTAGAATTGAAGGTATTTTGCATTCCTGAAACAAAGGAAAATGTAAAGTTGAAAGACAGGTATAGATTGCAAGACGAAGTTAATATTAAAAGCATACAATTAACTCACAATTCTGTGTTTTACCTTCTCTCTCAGAGAGAGAGAGAGAGAGAGGAGAGAAAGAGAGAGATAACTGTTTTCAACTTGTAATAGTGTAAAAGATAAAACATGTAGAACATATCTTGAATGGTCTACTCATAGAGTGACTTTGGGAAGCATTGCTCTACAAGTACACAACACAGCATTATTAAAGCAAAAGGTTAGGCATAAAGATTCACCATTAGGTTTCATCATTTGCACAAGGACAACAAGAACAAAGAAGGGTGTTCTTGTCATTTACAGACTGTGGATTTCTCGGAAGGTTCTTCCCGTATAGTGAAAAGAATGTAGAACATAGGAGAAAAAGAATGTAGATGCAGAGACAGCCATGAACCCTAATCTTGGGGAAACAGCTTCACATCTCTGGACTTCTGTTTTCTATCCTTAAAATATGGATGACAGTGCGTACCTCATATGTTAAAATTTATTAATCTAATAACATAGCATACTTAGTACAGAGGAATATTTAGACTGTTGTCATATAATACTAGATTTTTTCATATAATGCTTACTTTTTTAATAAAATCTCTTGTCAAATCATCTTAATGTATAATTTTTTATGCTATTTTCACTGTTTCAATGCTTTCTTTGGTGCTGTCCATTATTAAGGAATGCCAGAATCTTTTGTACTAAGCCATTCTTAGGAAAACAGAAAGATCAAAGAACAGCTGCAACCTGCTTGTTTTTCCTTATGAATGATAATTAAAATATTTGCTCACATTCAAATGTACAATAAAAGCTTATTCTCTAAAACTAAAATTCATAACGTTTACCTGAGATCACCGCAGCTACAAAATCATGCCAGTCATTTTACATAACTGAAGCCAAATTACTAATTTTAAGTTTCAGTAGTGACATAATGGCCCCGCCTCTGGGGTATGCTGAGACAGCAATTGAGACTGGGCGTGGTGGCACCCACCTGTAATCCCAGCTCTTGGGAGGCTGAAAACAGGAGGATCATTACGAGTCAGATATACATGGTGAGCCCCTATACATCCTGTACTAAATACATAAAAAAGAAAAAAATCAGTAATGTGAAATGTGGTTTAAGGATTATTAAAACATTCAGAACACTAACTTGTACTTTGTAGCCAACAGAAGAGCTATAAATTAAGTGCATATATTATTTTCTATATTGTGTGCATAATTAACTTTATTTTGCCATAAATTGTCTAATTATTAATATTTTGAAATTTAGGATTCCTTTCTTTTCATCTTAGTTTTTGTTATGCTTCCTGTATAGATGTTCTCCCAAAGCCTCATGCACTCCTGGGGTGGTTTCTGCAGTTCGTGATTGATTATTGTGGGTGTGGGTGCTGCACCTGCCCCGGGGTGTGTGGCCTGCATTGCAATGTAAGAAGGAAAGAGAGGCTAGCTAGCAGCTGCAGCTGCTGCCCCCCTCTTTGCTTTTTGCACTTTGCTGTCGCCATGAATAACTACTCTGTGCCACATGCCGCTCTGCCGTGGAGCTAGCTGAGGATGGACTAAGACCTCCACTAAACTGTGATGATACTGCTTTACATGATCTTATCTTCAGATTAGTTGCTGAGATTTCCAGATACAAATGTGTACAATTCATTTAAAGAAAAAAAAAAATACCCAAGAAGTTATAAGAAATTCAAAAGAGGGAAGCAAAGAAAACCCAAGTTAAACAAAATTTATAAGCATTAACTTCTCCTTTCGAAAGACCAGCAGAAATCACCAACGCAGTTATCCAAACCTTTCTGCACATGTGCCTAAATACATATTTTCTCCTTCTTTCTTTTGTCCTGTTCCCCACCCCAGTTTTTCTTCCCCACTGAACAATTTCTTTCCCTCTCACAGCATCTGTTGTACCTTTTAGATTTACATTACTCTTTTGGGTTCTCTCACGGTTAATTTTCTTTTTATTTTAGCCCAGACTGTAACTGCCAACGAGTACAACAGCAGTGCAGTTCCCATGGGATTTTTCTGCTAATGTCTTGGCAAACTGCCAAAAATAAAATATAAATTAGCAACAAATGACTGTCTTCACTCTCCAAATTTAAAATTCACTAACTTCTAGCAGTTTGATCACTTTTACCTTCTCCTGGCCAATCAGGTAGTTGCTATGTTAATGGGAGCCCCATTATTTCTTTCCTGGGCCTGTTCATGTCCCAGGACTCTCCTCTCCTCAGGACACTTACATTTTCCAAACATCTAACAGTGCTACTCTCTTGTTTTAAAATCAGCTTTGAAGTATCGAGTTGGTGTATGTGCTTAGTAGCATTCATGTTTTTCGTTTTGTTTTGTTTTTCTTTTTTTTTTTTTTTTGTTTTTTCCCACAGATAACTTTAGAACCTGAAGTTTAGCTTTGAAAAATGTTACTTATTCTAGAGAAGTGAGACGGGGAAGCAAGGGAAACACCCTGACCCTCTGGATAGAAAATGGATACTTTAACATAATTTCTTTTTCTTTTTCTTTTTTTAAGAGACTGTAAAAACAGAGTAAACAAAGTAAAACTTTAGAAATGATACAGAATTTCACTAAACATAATGATAGGAATTTGACAGTGCTTGTTATATTCATCTTATTGTCTTCAAAGTAGCTGTTCATATTACCAGATACAAGCACTAAAAATTGGTAATATATATATATATATAAAATTGTAAAAGGAGAGAGAAAAAATCTTGAAGCATCAACTGTTCCTTTCAATGGAACAGCAGAAATCAGCAGCATAGTGATCCAAGCTAACCTGTGGATGCACAAAGACTAACTTTTCGTGGGTATGGAAAGTAAAAGAACACAGTTTATAAGTTGTATTGTTGATTTAAGCTTCTCACTGGTCAGAGCACTAGGACAAAAGAGGTACCACTGTAGGACATATGGCCACAGATTTTTTTTTTTTATAAGAACAAAATTTTTGGAGATGTGCTATGTGTATTTCTAAGAGCAATCTCTAGGCTGCTGACAGAATTACATGAATAATAATAAAAAAAAAAACAAACCCTGTGTCTTCCTAGAATAGTTCCTTGTATTTGTTACCACAATAAGCAACAACAACAAAAAAATAGTTCTTTGGCAGCAAGAGCCGCGTGTCTTTCTCAATGATTTTTAATCACTTCATGATGCACAACAAATCCATGTCAACATGAGTGGCAAATCTTGGAAGGAAAAAATATACAAGTCAAGGCCATTGAACACAAAAGATCTACTTGGAAATTGTCTATTGTAAAATGAGAGTGCTTGTTGTTTTTCAGAATACTATGCACAATGCTCTGTCCAAAGAGGCTTTAAAAACCATTTTGTTAATTTAAAATAATTGTCTCTTGGTCCACATAAATTAAATATTCTAAGGAAAGAGTAAAATTAAGTCTATGCATTATAACCCTTCTAGTTATTATTTACACAAAACATTTCCAGGCTTTCATTGTGTTAGTTTGTAGGGCTACAGTAATAGAATATTCAAAATCTCATGAGTTCCAACAACAAAACGTTACCATCTCAGTTTGGAGGACCAGAATTGGGGGATGCAGCTTTAATTACAATAATTATGCCCCATATTGCCTCTAAAGGGGTCAGGGAAGGATCTGTTCTAAAGCTCCCCCTTTGCATCTATGTGAGTTGCTTTGTCCATTTTAAGAAAGACACACAGAGTGAGAGAGGTAGACAGGCAGAAAGGGAAGGAGGTACTATATGAGGGGCCCATCCTGCAATGGCATTTTCCTATTTTAACTAATTACATCTCCAGTATCTTGTTTATAAACAAGTTTGCATTGTGGAGTTCTAGGGACTGGGATTTCGACATCAGAGTTTTTGAAGGCGTACAGTCCAACCTTTAACACATATTAATACTTATTTCATTTTAATGAATAGTATTTTCATTATCCTTAAACTTAAGAAATAGAAGGAAAATAATTCAATTGTTTGGTGAAAGCTACATAATGAATCTGAGAAACCATCTTTATACTCAAAGAGCTTGCAGTTTTGAAAAAAAAAAAAAAAAAAAAAGTACTCATACAGATATAAACAGATTTCAGGGCAGGCCAAATAGCTCAGTGGATTAAAATGCCTGCCAGCAGGTGCAGGAGCCAGGGATTCAATCCCCTGGCCTGCCATGCCAGCCCCACTCCCGGGGCATGCTGAGAGGGTTACTGAGCCTGGGCATGGTGACGTGTGCATGTTATCCCGGCTCTTGAGAGGCTCTAAACAGGCGAGTCACTACAAGTCCAACCTAACGGTGAGATCCTGAACACCCTGTAGCCCCTTCCCCGATTAAAAACAAAGATTAGCCTAGCAGATATAAACAGATTTCTAACAATACAAGGCAGTGAGTGATAAGATCAATCCATTGTTATGAACAGCAAGGAATAAAATTCTAGAAGCCTTTACATAGATGACCAAGTTGTGTAGACAAGAAAGTGGACAAAAAGCTGAATTTGACATGCAAAAGTATGGAGAGTGAAACACACAAAAACATATTTCTCTCTCCCCTTCTCTGTCTCTTTGTCTGTCTGTCTGTCTCATACACATACACACACACACACACACACACACACACACACACACACACACCATCTCAGTTACTCTTCTCTCTTTGCTAGGACAAATACCCAACACTCAAAATGAAGGAAGGAAAGGTTAATTTAGCTCAGTTACTGGAGGTTTCAGCCCACATTAAGCTGGATCCAAGGCTGAACGGCACATGGTAGACAGCAACAATTCCTGGTGGTGGCAAAAAGCAGAGAGCAAAATAGAGGAGCAGCAGTAATATTGGCCACAGAAAGAAAGTTTGTCTCTCTGTCTGTCCTATATTACATTCAGGCTTTCCGCCTCAGGCTGGGTGTAGCACTCACACCCATAATCTCAGGAGTACAGATACCCATAATCCCAGTGGTTCATGAGTTAATTTCAAACTCTAGAAGTTGCTGCCCCTCCTACCCCATGACTGCATGAGGCTTTGGCTGGAAACTAGACACAAACTGTAACAAACACACACACATGCAGAGAGAGGGAGAGAGAGAGAGAGAGAGAGAGAGAGAGAGAGAGAGAGAGAGAGAATATCTTAAATTAGGAAAAGTTTGCACAAAACTGCAGTTATTGGCATGAGCCTTAAATGCCAGGCTAAAGACTTTGGATTTTTCTCATGTAAGACGTGAAGAGACACAGAAGCTTTTAAGTAGAAAAATAACATTCTAGAGTGGTGTTTTAATGAAATTAATTAAGGCAACATTGTAAATGATTGAAGGAATGAGGTCATAGTATAATTTACAGGAAACCTCTTTAGAGAACAAAGCTAAGAATGGACATATTCCCTCTAATGAAGGGAAAATCTCCCAACTTCTTCTGAAAGAATTTATTTTTCCAGCACTCTTCCTGTCCTGACACTTCATCAATTATGAAACAACTGAAATCTGGAAAAGCAACGGAAGTGGACTTACTGCTGTACCTGATTATGTTGTATTGGATCATCATGAAACAGAATGGTAATAATTTGAAAGCTCTGGCCTCAAAGAACTGGAGAGCATTTCCCAAAGCAACCAACCCAACAGCTGCAGCCACAAGGTGGGAAGGAATTCACATTTCTGAAGTATTTTAAATATTTTCTGAAAGTAATTATGAGCAGGTTCATTCGTAGACTTGTTGTGTGAAGAGGTCATTGTTATTCTTGGGCTGCATATGCAAAAAACAAAATGAAATGGAACAGAAGACAACAGTCCCCTCTTTGAGATGCAGGAGAGACTGAAGCAAGAATATGCATTCAGTTTGGGGATCTCATTATGAGGAAAAGAGAGACACCCTGTAGGAAGTTCAGAAGAAATCAACAGGAATAATTAAGGAACCAGAGTATTTACTCTAGAGGAAATATTAAAAGAATAAATAATGTACATAGAATTTGCTAACTAAGGAAACATGAGAATTGTCCACAAATACTTACTGTGTGTAAACACTGAAAACTAAAATTCAATATAAGACTAGAAGGAACAAGATAAAATTAAGAACTAAGCAATTAAGTAAAAAAGAAATCTAGCAGAATACAAAGCAAAGCAAGGCAAATTCTGTACAACTACTCTAAATTTGTTCGGAATGTCTAAAAACAATCTAGCATAATGTACATGCTCTGTAGAGAAAGAATCTAGGAATAAACAAATTTTAACCCCTTATATATTACCTATTCTTTTCCTTATAAAAATGGTTTCATATATGATCACTCAAAAAAGAAATGATCTGTGTGAAACTATTTTGTGCTTATCTGGAAAATGAAAGTGACATTTGTTCATCCGAAATGCTGAAAGAAAAAATTTTATGTCTCCAAATTAGGAGATACTGGTCAACGTTCTTTTCCATCTAAACAGTTTCTATTTACTCAAGTTTTTGGAAATGGGATGAATATTTTAACAATGTCTCTCCTTTTCTTTGCCACTCTCCTTGTGGGAGTAGGAAGGAGTACTTGCCTGAGGCTGGCAGCTGGATGGGTGCCTCAGATGGCCGGTCACCCAGGGCTGCCAGCAGGAAGCCACACACCGGAACCTCCTGCCTTTACTTCTCATGCATTTGCTTAGATGATTCCTGCTGGTACTCTTGGAAACCCAGAGGGAGACCACCTAGGAGAGGAACACTGCCTAGAGCATGACATCTCTGCCCTGTGTCCTCACCTCCTAGCTCAGAGATGGTGGAGGGCTCAAAAGTCATTTTCAAATTTAAGGAAAGTGTTGTGATCCTAATCCAGTCTTCACAAGGAGAGGGATAAAATCAACCTTTTAATGCCCTGGAAATGGCGAACGAGTTTCTAATTGTTTCGTGGCTTTTACTATGAATGCATATTTTTCTGGTGCATAATTCCAATTGCCTTGCTGATAGCAGTGTAATGATTTGTTTGGGTTTCGTGAAAAACGCCATTTCTTGTTCATTTCTGACTTCAGCAAAAAGTAAAAATCCAACGTTTTCTTCAGATCAGACGCACTATGCACAAGCTGAGAGGGATGGAGGATCCTGGAGCTGGGGGTATGTGCTCAGTTTCATTTGCACCACCACCGGCAGTCCATATCTCTCTATGTGAGTGGGTACGTGCAAGCCAGCGGGTTCCCCAAGGTGTCATCAGAGAGCCTGCTCCTCAGGGAGTCAGCCCAGGAAGGCAAACATAAATCCCTTCAGAACATGAGTGCAGGTTGGAATCACCACAGGGTTGTTGACTATCTCTAAGTCAAAGGACACAGCCCTGGTAAGACTGCTTTTCAGCCCATCACCATTCAAACACTACCTCTTGTGTTCATGGTGTACTGCTCATTTTAGCATTGTTCCTTTGCTACCTCTGTTATCTCTTTGTTGCAATTTCAAAATACAGTCTTTATCTCTGATTTTAAAATGTGGCTTTGTGACAGTTGCTCTTGAGGAGCAATTTGATTGATTTGAGAAATGAGTAAAGCACAATTATGGTGTGCCTGAGTGGGTCACCCGGATGCGATTCTGGGCTACATCCACTTTCTGGCCTCTTCCTCACTGGCCCTCATCCAACATACTCTGCTGCTCTGTGTCCATGAACTAAGTTCTTACCTTTATGCTACGGTGGTTCTGCTTTGGAACCAATGGACTGGGCTCTGAAACCATGTATCCCAATGAACCCTGCTTCTTTTAAACTGCAGTCAAACAGCTGGCCAAGATAGAATTTCACTAACTTTTTGCACCAAAACCTTAAATTTCAGGCCCTTTTGCAAAACCAATGGACACATTCTCTACAGTTTTATACTTCAGCCAATAAAAAGTAATGCTTATTCCCTGATTGGTACTAAGAAAAAATTTAATTTTGTTAAACTCCTAAATATAAAAATGCATATTCTTACAACTCAGACTTTTATGGCTATGAACATTGCCTACTATTTAAATTTTAAGAAAGTAATCCTGGGATCAGGTGGGTATTAAATTGACCACAAGTCTGTACCCAATGAATCTGAAGCTATGTGGTGCCCTTGGAGCCGGAGAGTGAATATGCTGTTGGTCCAACACAGTACATGAAGTGAAGCGTAAAATAGGACACCAGTGACTTGTGTACAGTCATTTAGCATCTGTTCCAGGCATGTTAATTCAGGTTGGACATCATGTGAATGCAGGGACCTAGCATGATGCAGAAACACTTTAAAAAAGTAATTGCCAGTTTAATAGTTTGGCAGGAAATGAATGTTTAACCTCTGAGGCAAGAAACTGGGTTTGTTTTAACAGTAAGATTCTCCCTAATCCTGAAACTGTGACAGCATGCCATGAGTCGAAACTGCATTTCTTTCCTACAGAGGCAGTGATTAGCACGACTGGATCATTTATTCATTCACTCATTCCTCAGATCTCAACTCAAATTAGAACGCTTTCCGGGAGAATGATGTTAAAGGGATGTGTATTAGAACCAGAGAAAATGACAACTATGAATAGGTGCTCAGAATAAAAAATAGGGGAACTTAATGAACAAGCATGAGTTTCATAGTAGAAAAGCATATAAAATAAGTTGAATAAAAGATTACATGCTAAGAGGCATCTTGACTAAGGAATTAAGTATATCATATATTTTAGCCAACTTTATTTCCTGTAGTAAGAGGAAGGCAAATCTTTAACACATTTTGACCAGGAAAGGAGAAATAGAACATTTTCTCAGACATATGGTTCTCTGGGTCTACAATCAAAATTTAACTTATTTTAGGTATAATAAGTATAGCAAACTTTATATATGTGTACATATATATTAATGTTTATTAGCATTAAGATTCAATGGAAATTCAACAGTTCATAATGTAATTTTGGAAAATAGTTGCTACATGTGTGAAATGAGAAAAATCATTGTATTTACAAACAAAACATGGCCACAGGAAGGCAACATGATACAGTGGAAAAGAACGCACTAAAGTGGGCATCAGGAAATGTGGATACAATTCATAGACATCAACTGATAATGCATAAGTGTTGTTTGTTTGGGTGGCTTCGTTTTTTGCGAGACCGGAGTTCGAACTCACGACCTTGTACTTGCCAGGCAGGCACTAGTGCTGCAGAGCTGTCTCCTCAGCCCCACATAGGTGTTGTTTGTGTCTGGCTGGTTCCCCAAAGCCTCAGGCAGTCTTAGATGGGATTTTCTAGAGGTGGCTGAATGTGGAATTTTTGATACTGGGATTAAGATTGTGTGATTACTAAATCAATGCACTGATTGCTTTGGAATGACCATAGTCCCAGTAGACTACATAATAAAAACACAAAAGGGGGAGAAAGACTGTGTTTAGGCCCTTCTTGCTTTTCCTGTCTTCCACCACCATGAGCAGTACTGTGCCCCTTGCCACCGCACCTTAGAGCCAGCCAGTTACGGACTAAACCCCCATAAACTGTGAGCTAAATAAACCTTTCCTTCTTTAACCTTGGGTATCAGGTATTTTGTCTCAGCAATGAGAGGAAGGTAACTAAGATAATAAGTCAATGATTATGAACTTGAATATTTTAAGTAAAAAAAATTAGTAAATTCGACTACATGATTTCAAAACTCTGCTTGTAAATTATATTAAATTTGTGATCTTATAATACTGACAAAAATTATAAAAATGAGTTTTCTTTTGTAAATAAAGTTGGCATTATTTAACAAAACTGCAGTTTTCCCAGAGCTATAGATACTATTAATGAATCTCTACTAAGATTAATTACCATTTTTGTCAAAGATAGTTTATTGAGAAACAGCCTGAAGAGAAAATATGGAACATTCTGTGAATCATGCTTATAAGTATAATTGAAAGTTAGACTTACAACTTTACTCTCATTTAGTTCTTCAAAAATTTTTATTGCATGCCTACTATCTACCAAGAAACATGCCGATTATTGGAAAATAGGTAGTTCCAACAATGCCTTAGATTAACTTAGCTACTTTTTTAAATTTATTTTTTATTTTTTTTTCTTGTTTCAGAACTTTTGTTTGTTTATTTTATTTATTTTTATGGCCGGTTCAGCCTGCCCTGAGGGCAGGGCTGGCTCAGCATGTGGTGCCGGGGATTGAACTGCAGTCCCTGAAGCCGCCCAAGCTTTCCCAAGCAGGCGCTTTAGACCACTGAGCCATCCCACCAGGTCCCCTAAATTGGCTATTTTTAATATTATTATTTCCTATAATTTCTCTGATTCTCATTGCCATGATATTTCTAATGCTCATTTTTCATCCTAAAATGTAAAACAGTAAAAATTTCAAATTTTAGCATGGGGAGGAGATTTTTATCAGTTGCACATGTCATGTTTCTACTCTCCATATAGCTGTCTTTTAACAACATGTAAAAAGGAATATGTGTTTAGCTTTTGTGGAGCTGGATTTGAGTGCAGGTACCTATTGCCTTAGAACATCATACCCTGAAGCCACTTCTATATAGATCCTTTCAAGAAAAATTGAACTTAGCTAAACATTCTTGTAGAAGCAAAATAAGCACTGTGTTAAGTATTATTTAATTTTTTCAGTACATTTTGATATGTAACATGTATGCATAATTAAAATTCATATAATGGATTTAAATGATTTCCAGCTCTAAATATTTTAAGTGTGCAGTGAAACTATAGTACAAAGAAGTGTTTGTGCATGTGCTCTTGAACCATACTATGCTTGTAAACCTCCAGAAAACCTCCAACCTCCTTGTTCCTTGTTTCTTCAGCCTGGCTTACGACTCTTGCTCCAGTCAAACTATATTTTTCCTTTTTTTCCCCCTTCACACACGGCCCAACAGCTGCTCTCCACCTCCACTGTTTTATCCAGCCTATTTCACCTGTTAAAAAAAATGTGAATATTAAAAAAAAGGAGAAGTTATTTTATATAACAGGGACAAAATAACTTACTGGTAGAATGTATTATTTTTCCTAAATTTTCACTTTCATAGGAAGATAGACATTCTGGCCTTGCACTTGTAGCACCCTTGGAGGGAAGAAACAAGTGTCTCTCCAACATGCCGTGCATTGTTTTACACCTATAAAGCACTTAGTACACATCAGAGGAGTGAATGAGAAAGATACCAGAATATCAGGACATGTATCTTCTTGAAAAGCAAATTTAGAGACTCATTCAGAAGATTTTAATCTTTGAATCCAGCTTCTAATGTTCTTAATTTCAACTGCACTGAAATCTGTCTATGACCAATGCATTTTTGTTGGGGACCAGAAATTCACAGTGACTAATTTTACATACTTCCCTAAGGGATAAAGGGAAGACTGGGATGATCAGTATCACCCTCTTGAAATGTCCTATTTACTCATTAGGGATGGACCTTTCTCTGCCTCCCACGAAGACTAAACTAAAACTACTAAGATTAAAAACAATCCTGTGGCAAGATCCTTTTTCGTGTGAGAGCACTTCAGCCCTTTTGAGTTATCCCAAGAATAACCATTACCCACTGAGTCCACAACCTCTGAATCTTCCAGGAACCTCAAATATCTAACCCCTCCTTCCATTGTACATACCCAGGAGCAGTGGCTGGCTTGGAGTGTCTTTGTCTCTGCCTCTCCTGAAACACTGACCTCCCAAGCCCCCTTCATGTGTCACTAAATTTGTCTCTGTTTCTTATTTTTTCATTCTTTTGTCTGACCCTAAGGGTACCTGTGAGTCTTAGCCAGGTCCCTGAAACTTCTCGTTTAACCATAGATCACTTGCAAAGCTGATAATGAGAATGAATAAGTATTTCCTCATTTTGATTTGTAATAATTAAGTATTTTATAATAAAATATTCAGAATATGTTAAAGTCAGACTGGAATTTGTTCATGAGAATTTTAATCATGACTATAATAAAGCAACTGTGTGAGCCTGTAGCAAAAATGACAAGTAAATAACATCTTGACAGCCTTCCTATGAGTCGTCAAAATGGTATTAGTAAATATTAGCGATTCTGAGGAGGGTAATAGCTAAACTATATGTCAGGACTTGTTCTAATTCCCTCACATAAATCAACTACTTTAATTTCCTCCAATAACTCAGTGAAGAAATATTTCCATTTTAAAAATCAGGAAAATTAGAATTATAGGTAATTAAGAAATTCACCTTTTGCCAATGATATGCTAGGGACAAGCCTTATCATGTTCGATTCTCGTAACTACCCAGTGAGGGAGGGAGCTCCATACTGAAGAGAGAGTTAGCAAGGTAGTCATGTGCCAAAGGTTACAAGCCAGCAATGATGGAGCCAAAATGTGAGTAAGATTTATCTGACTTCAGAGAATGATCACTACCCTACCCTGAAAACACAGACAGGGATACCCAGGATCATAACAACACACATATGCAAAGGTTTACACATACATATGTAAATCAAGTATTTTATATACAAATGGTATATATAGCACATTTATTGCTTTTTTGAGTTACACAAGGCTTACAATGAAATTAAATATTATAATTAAAGAATCTGGACTCAGAGATCTAAACAGATAAAAAGTTGATAAGGACTGGCCAAATAGTTCCATGAATTAAGAGCTTGCAAGCTGGCACAGGGGCCAGGGGTTCAATCCCTGGGCCTGCCATGCAGCCCCGCCCCCAAGGCCAAGGTAATTTGGCAATTGAGACTGGGCGTGGTTGGCTCCTGCCTGCAATCGCATCTCTTAGGAAGCTGTGAACAGGCGGATCACTGCAAATTCAATCTCATAGTGAAACCCTGCAGACACTTCCCTAAAATATAAAAAAAGGAGAAAAAAAAAAGTAGATAATCAGAGATTAAATAGTGTTATGGTTTATGTCTAGTTATCACCCAAAGCCTCATGAAATCATGGGGCAGGGACTTCTAGCGATTGAGACTTGACTCCTAATCCACTGGGATTATGCATTTTAGTGCTGATGGTATTATGGGTCTGAGTATTTCTGGGATTACTTGACTCATGACCCACTGGGATTATGTGTTTTAATACTGATGGAGTTGTTGGTCTGAGTATGGCTGGGATTATGGGTGTGGGCTGAGGCAGAGAGCCTGAATGCAATATAAAGAGAGACAGATTGATGTTGTTGCTCTGTTGCCCTGATTGGTCAGTTGCCTCTATCACCATTTTGTTGTTGTTCCACCGCCATGAACTGCTGGCCTCTGCATTGTGCCTCTCTGCCTTGGATCCAGCCAAGTATGGACTGAAACCCCCAATAACTGTGAGCTAAATAAACCTTTCCTTCCTTCATTTTGGGTGTTGGGTATTTGTCACAGCAACGAGTAAGAAGTAACTAAGACAAGTAGGAACAAATGTCATTCATGTCCTAACTTTCAATCCAGTTAACCATAAGCACAAATAAAACACACAAAAAATGTAGATTTTCAAGCTATCATTTCTGAAAACATAAAGGATTTAGGGCACTTAAGTCTACAAATAAGTTTTAAAGGATTCAGTATTGTGGAACTGCCACCAAAAGTCAACTTGACCTGAAGTTGCTCAGTATGGATTGCATGGCTCTGTTACTCTGTGCTCCATAGATCCACCCCACGCACCAAACAATGCAACGGAAGACTTGATAATTTCTAACCTCAGAACTGAAGATGTAGCCACTGCCTATAAATTCTAGTAGTACTATATTAGGAAAGAAAGAGATTACCAGCTTAACATGGACCTAAATGGTAGGACAAGGGACAGACACTACAAAAACTTGAAAAATCCAGCAATGGTAGATGTTTGAAGAGAGAACTGACTATCTCAGTGAAAACAACATTTTCTATGGAGTATAGTATTCCATGTTCAGAATATTCCCCAACAGATTAGACCTATTCTGATGTATAAATATGCCATTTAATGCCTCTTTCAGACTTTAAATTCTGACGTCATGGGTCTTATGTAAGCAAAATAACAAGAACAACAATGAACTTAAAACAATTAAGCAAGATTCAAAGTAACAATTTTTAAAAGTAGGCAAGTTATGGAAGGTGATCCCTCAATTCCTTCCAACAAATTAACAACTAGCTAACCTATGTGTATTTATCAGTAGGTAAAAGAGAAAGAACCTAGTGGATTTTCCTCCCAGTAAAAAATCCTTATTTCCCCATGATAATATGTGGGAAGCAAACTTTTGAAAATGATTACTATGTCAATATAATTCAGCTATGCTATTTTTCTCTTATATATGTTGAATTTTTCCTAGCCCTAAACATGAAATATGACATTATTTTATGTGCAAAGGTTAATATTTCTATTAAATCACATTTCAAAAGAATTCAAGGATTTAGCTATGGGAAGAACTCCCATGTTCTTTTTCTTTCTTAGAAGGAATATGGTGTATGAAAAACACAAAGAAAATGCATATTGTTGCTCTAGTTACAGAACATTCCCTGTCAAAAGGTCTCCCCAGCCCCACCTGACTGCCGTCTCCCGATGGTCTGCCTCTCCATTATCTTTTGCTTGCTAAAGTAGCTGAGTCTATAATAAAGGCAACTGAGTGTCGGCTTGAGACTGCCATGAAAACTCACATCCATATAAAGCATTTTTCCACTTTTGTTAAGCTTCTTATCACACACACACAAAAGAAAGAACTCTCTCTTTCCTTCTCTCTCTACGCCTCTCTCTCCCTCTGCCCTTTTTAAACTATCGTTCTAATTTTATTGAGACTCTTTTGCTAGGGTGCTGCACTACAGTTCGCTCACTATAGCAGAGTGAGCCCCAAAGAGCCCGCTTGCGACTATGACAAGCCATTTCCACTTCTTATGTGAGCATTTCATCTCAGAGGACTCTTTTCTCTCTCTGGCAGTTGCAAGGCACCTCTTTGTCTCTATTGCGCTTACTGTGTGAAGGTGCGTCATTGACTACAGTGAAGTGAACTTGAAATTGCCAACTTAAAGCTGGCACTTAGTTTTTACAATTTTGTTGAAGTTGACACCCCCATGAGACTTGTCCTAAGCAGCAGTTTATTCTTTCATGACATTTCCCTTCTGAGACGGCCTCAGGTAAAGCCTATGTGCCACCTTCTACCCTTGGGAGCTTGTGAGGGCAGGTGATTTGCTGGCATCCATTTGATCGCACTCGTCCCCCTCCCCCTTGTCCATCACAGGTGTCTTTTCCCATTGTTCTCTCTTCTCTTCTGAACTCACTTGGTTCTTTCTAGCAGAGCAAGATCTAAAATGCTAACTGAGGCAGCCTTCTCAACAGGAGGGTTTCCCAGCAAGAGAAAATACAAGGCAGTAAGGCAGGCCCCTTACCAAAGCCATAGGCAAAATTCCCTTCCCAGAATCTATTCCAAGCCTTTTGCTAAGACAAATTGCATTAGCAAAATTATGTAAAGAAGCAGCAGTTGTTTCTTTCCAAGACAAGACTCATCATGCCGAATACTGCTTAGATCTCTAATTGTGCAAGTATGTCTGAGGACCATTCACATCAGCATCACCTGAGAGCTTGTTTGAAATGCAAATTCTTGGATGTCACCTTATACCTAGAGTTAAAAATCACAAATCTGTTTAATCAAGCACTCTTGAGGACTCTGTTACACAGTAAATTTTGAACTGCCTCAATAAACTAAACACCAGGAAGTGCAAGTATTTTGGATGAAAGTGTATGGTTGAAATAGAATTAAACTGAGTGCAAAGTATTAGGAGAAAGTGAACAAGAAATGCAATAATGGAGTAAGAACTTATGAGGTAGTAAAATGGGTTCAAAAACAGGACCACTTCAAATACATATGACTTATTTGAACAATACTGTGAATAAAGATATCTAATCAAGGTTGTTTGCTCTACTGCAGTAATTGCTAAAATAAATTTAAATAAAGACCACCTATTCCAAGTTTCTGTATGGCTTTTATTGTGAATAGATGTTGACCTTTGTCAGATGGCTTTTCTGAGTCAATTGAGATGATTATGTGGGATTTTTTCTCCTTGGTTCTACTGATATATTACATTTACTAATTTTCTATGTTGAACCATCCTTGTATCCCGGGGATGAGTCCTACTTGGTTATAGTATATAATCTCATTCACTATTCCTAGCATTCTGTTTGCTAGTACTTTACTGAGGATTTTTGCACCTATGTTCATTAGTGAGATTGTGCTGCAGTTCTCTTTTGGTTGGAGACTCTGATTTGGCATCAAGCAATGCCTGCTTCCAGGCATGACTTTGGGAGTACTGCTTCCATTTCAGTTTCATTAAAGTCTTTGAGGAGTAATGGCATTAGATCATCTCCAAATCTGTTGTTGAATTGAGTAGTGAATCCATCAGGACTTGAACTTTTCTTTGTTGGTAAGTTTTTAATTACCTCTTCAATCTTGTTAACTCTTACTGAATTCGTTAGAATTATCACCATGTGATAAAAGCCATATATGAAAAATCTAGAGCCCAATATCAAGTTTCAGTAAAAACCTAAAGAATTTTATTCTAAAATCAGCAATAAGACAAAGATGCCCATCCATGATCGCTACTTCTATTCAATATCATTCTAGAAACATTATTCAGAACAATTAAACAAGAGAAAGAATAGAAGGAACACAAATAAGTAAGGAAGACATTAAATTTTCATTATTTACAGATGACCTGGTATTTTACATAGGAGACCCCAAAAACTCCACAAAAAGACTCTAGGATTTAATAATTAAACTCAGCATGGCAGCTAGATATGAAGTTAACACTCAAAAATCAATAACACACCTGTGCACAAACAATGAACTCATTGAGACAGAAGTTAGAGTAACCATACCTCTCACAACAGCATCAAATAACTGAAATACTTAGAAATTAACTTAATGAAAGAATGAAAAGATGTTTCTATGAAAACTACTGTACTCTGAAAAATAATACTGAGGAAGATACTAGAAATTGGGTAATAAAAACCAACATAGTGAAAATGGCCATATTCCCAAAATTATTATATAGATTTAATGCAATCCTGATGAAAATACCAATAATATATCTTGTAAATTAGGTAAAACAATTAATTTGGAATCCTAAGACAGCTGGAATACCAAAGGCAATTCTGGAAAACAAAGACAAGACAGGAAACATTACAATCCCTCACTTGATATTATACTGCAAAGCTGTTTTGATTTAAAAAAAAAAAAAAAAAAAGGAAAAAACTTCATTGTAGTGGTGAAGCTGAGCATGGGTAAGGATGAATGTTCCGATGAGAGGATGTATAAACAACTCCAAACATATTCAGCATCTTATCTTTGGGCTACATGTCTCTACTGGAAGGAAGATGACCTATTTAGTAAATAGTGCCAGAAAAACTGGCTTCCCATATGATAAAGATTATAGCTAGACCAATATCTCTCATCATGCACTGAACTAAAGTTGAAATGGATCAAAGATATAAATAATAAAACAAAAACATTGAATCTGCTGAAAGATAGAATAGGTAGAACACTCGAATATACACATGGGTATAGCCAAGATTTTATGAACACAAGTCCCAATCGCATAGGAAATACTATAAGGGGTAAGCAACTGGATCTCACCTTACTGAAAATAAAAGAAAACAACAATGGAGGGAAGAGACAACCCACAAAGAGCAAAAATATTTCGCTACCTCTTCCCCTAAAAGGGCTAATATCCAGACCGTAAAAATAAATAACAACATTAGACTTACCAAATATAAAGACCCAATACAAAAAAATGAATATAAATGAATAGGCACGTTTCAGATGAAGTAGAAATGGAGAATAAATATATAGAAAAATGTTTAACATCACTAGTCATTTGAGAGATGAACTTTAAAACAACACCAAGATTCTCTCTCTAGAAATAAACCAGTAACAAATTCTGGTGAGGCTCTAGGAATAAAGGAATAAGCCCTTCTCCACTGTTGATAGGACTGTAGACTGGAATGACTACTTGTAAATCAATCTGGAAATGCTTCAAAAAATGAGAAACTAGAGATTCCATTTGGCCCAGCTATTCCATTTCTTGGTATCTTTCAAAAGAATTAAAAGCTATCTGCATACCCATGTTTATGGCAGCACAACTTGCAATAGCTAAATCTTGAAAACAGCCTAAATGGTCATCAGTGGATAAGAATATGTGCGGCTTTTGATGCAATGGACTCCTACTCTACCACAAAGAAATATAAACTTGAGACACTCACAAGTAAATGGATTTCTCTGAGATCACACTCCTAGGTGAAACAAATTAGACATGCATTATTTTTCTGTTATGAGAAACAAAAAAAAAAAGATAAATAAGGACCAAAATGGAGGATAGATGCTGGGAAACAGAGAGGTAATGCCTGAAGGGGAAGGGGGAGAAGAGAGAGGGAAGAGGGAAGAAAGGAAGAAAAAAGGAAAAAATAATAGAAGGAACAAATGGAAACAAAGTTTTCATAGATTAGAAGGGAAAAAGAGAATGAGGGGAAACAATCAGGATATATTATACACAGGTACAAATTCCCTATTATAAATATGATTCTCTCTCTTTCTCTCTCTCTCTCTCTCTCTCTCTCTCTCTCTCTCTCTCTCTCTCTCTCTTTCTCTCTGTCTCCTAACATAAAAATTCAGCTATCAACAGGAGGATACCTTGAGTATTTGCCTTATGTGTCTCATTGCTCTATGACATGGAGCAAAAACCTTATGGCCCAATCTGAAGTCTAGGAAGGGTGCCAAGATACACAATGCAATAATTCAACCCTAGGGAGAAAATAACTCTATAAAGCACAGATAAAATGTTTGGGAAAGTTCAGAAGACATAAAAGACTTTTCCCTGGCCATTCAAGAAAAGATTTATGGAAAATATACAAATTCAATTTGTACACACAAAAAAACAAGGTCAGTAATAAGTGAAAATTTTACCAAATTTCCAATTAAACAAAGTAAGTAAAGGGCAACCCACTCGGGTCCCCTTCTGTCCTCTCAGACAGGAGCTTTCTTTTCCACAATAAGCATATTCTGCTCTTTTGAAAAAACTAAAAGAAAATAAACAGAGTAAGTAAAAGACCACACATTCAGGTTTGGGTCTATTAAGCAGGTAGAACTGTAAATATATACATATATATATATATATATATATATATATATATATATATATATATCAGGAGTGTGGGGAATGAAACTTTAACTGCTGACCAGAAAGTCTAAATAATATATTCCTGAAAGGAAACAGACACATCAGTGTCCAAAAGCTTTTCTATTAGACCAAGTAATTCCCTTCAAGAATTCAACCAGAGTGAGTAATCAGGAATATGTACATTATCTTATACATAAGAATAATCACTGAAGTAACAAAAATGTAAAACAGAATGCTTAAACTAATGAGTTAAACAAATAAATATGGCACATCCACATAAAGGAATATCATTCTGCCATCAACATTGCATTGCATAAAAGTATACACTGACATGGAAAAAAAAACCAATGATACATGTGTAGGTTAAAAATGGTGAGCTGTGAAACTATATCTGCATTATTGATCCTTTCATATGTATTTCTAAATAGGCAGCATGCTGAAGATAAATGAGAAAATATTTATCTTTGGTTGGTGCTCACTTCTAGGCTATTTTTTCCTCTACATTTCTGTAGCTTCTATATTTTCTAATAAACTCAGAACCAAATCAACCCCTTACCATGGCTCTGGTCTCTGTCTTCTTATGTGACCTCATTTTATATTTCTTTGCCCCTCATTTTCTGATCTCCAGCTACTCCAGCCTTGCCATCCTCTTCCAATAAACAAATGCAGTCTGGTGCTGTGGACTTCGCACCTACGGTCCCCTCTGCACGCAGGGCCGTGCCCCAGGGAATGGCTGAACTGGCTCCTCCATCATCCTTCTTAACCGCCCAAACTGAAGCCAGCTCCCTGGCCCCACACATTTTTCCCCCCCTTGTCTTTGCATCACTTACTACTTGTGTTTCTGCTTGTCACCATTCTGCTGTCTCTAAAATGCTATATCCCTGGGAACATGACTAGCCTGAGTTTCTTGAATATTACTGTACCTACCAGAGGAACCAAAAAAAGTATCAGACAGGACAGAACCGAACCTCGTTGTGTTATAATTTGCATAAAGCCTAAAGACACAGCCTATCATTTGCTTCCTGGGAATCAAGATTCTTCTGGGTCGGGACCTGCTGCTGAGATGAAAGCTTTACTGGAGCAATCTCTGAATAACATGAAGAGATGGATGCTGCTGTGCTGATTGGCCTTGGTCTTCACAGCTCCAAAAAGAAATTAGATATCAAAAAACTCTATGAGCTGAAGTCCTATGCTCAGCAGATTATGAACCACTTCGGCCCACTAATCAACCTCTCCAATTTTTCATTCATAAAACCAGAACCAGCCAGCAGCCCTCCACAGGGTTCCATGGCCAATAGCATTGCAGTAATAAAGATACAGGGAACTCTTTGCCCAGGAGGTTCTTAGCTCTTAAAACAATCAGATATCAACCAAGAAGAAGTTACAGGACCCCATAAAAGAACCAGATCCTAATGAACAGTTGAATGAAGGTATGGAGGAGATTTTGCTGCTGATTACTAATGACTTTAGGGAGAGGAAGGTGACAGCAGCCTGCCAGCTCACTGGGCATTACACATCCAACTCGTCCTAGAGCACCAGTGGAGCATGCAGATGATCCAACGATCTGCTTCTGAGGAAATTCAGCCCTACAGAAAAGCTTACAGCACAGAAGCACATAAACTCAGAATGACACTGACATAGAAATCTACCAACAAATAACACACAGGTCACTGTAATGCCCAATGTATTTGGAGGTACTTGAGCTGAAACCTCAGCCATCTCTTCCTTGGAGGGTTTTTTCTTTAAATATTCCATAAAGTAGAATATATTTCATTTTTGTACTGCATCAGTATCTATAATGAATGAAGGAATACTCCAAAAGTATGAAGTAAACTTCCCCTGCTTCCAGTTCTTTTTTCCTACTGTCTCAAAGAGCAGCAGCATATCTTCTAGGAAAGTTTTTTTTTTTTCTTTTTTGGCTTATTATATAAAATGATTAAATATGAGATAAAAAATTATGGTCTTGTTGGGTGAGGAAGTATTAGTTTTCTGCAGTGCTTTGTTTGACCCTCCTTTCTCTTTTTCCTTGTACTTCGTAATGTCAATATTTCTATGAATATGAACTTGATTTGCTTTTCCAGAATAAAGAAGCTATTAACTGAGATAAAAAAGATTCTTTTATGACCACAATTTCTAGTCTCCTCCATTCTGCTTCATTTCTCTTCATTTCAATTTCTTGCTCTGTCTTTCCTGAATTTTCAATATCTAAATAGGTACAGAAAACAAACCAGCAACTGAATAGTAATAATATAAAATGATGATGTATGCTCGTTAATATATACTGCTGTAAATTTAGAATTGGAAAAAAGAAAAACATGAGTCCAAGGTGTACCAAACCAGAAAGTCTTAATGAAGGAGGGGTGCCCTGAGTTTGTAAAGGAAATGAGTGACACAGCATGATAGAGGACTGGGAAAGGATACTACACATGCAGCGACAGTTTTAGCTGCAACTGAGCCAATCTCATCTGACTCACACCAGCAAGATCACTCATGCTATATCTTGTTAATATATTGCATAGGATTTAGACAATCTCTATACTTTCAATGTTAATAATAAGGAACTTGTCTAGTTTTTGTTCCTCTTGTCCTGAGATACATCCTCAAAAATCATTAGAATTCCCTAAGTAATAGAATCATCTGCATTATTCATGGCAGGCCTAGGAGAGCACACATAACTTTATACAAATGATGTAGCTCGTAGCAGAGGCCAAGGTAGTTTTGGGATGAGTGCGGACCATTCCAGAAGGAGCAGCATTTAGTATGTGAAGACTCTGAGTCATAGAATACTGGTTGGTTTTCTATATCATAGAAGGGGGGGAAAACCTTACAGATTAAGTTCAAACGCATGATGGTGATTTCGTCAATCCTGTCTAATTAATAAAATTCCAAGAAAAACTCTTTGTAGGTAGCTTGAGAAGTAGCTAATGGCCTAGTTTTGTGGTCCAGCACTCTAAAAACAAAAAAAAAAACAAAAAAAAAATTAGAACTATAGACCCTGAAACGCAGGTGAGTTGATAAACATTGGGCTATCTAGACCCTAACACATCCTGAGGATACAGAACGTTTATATTTAGGGCTCCCTTAGACACTGCTCTCTACACTTTCATTGCATTGGTCTGATCTAAATCCTTTATAATAAACATGTAGTCATACCTTAGCACTGCAAATTGCCATAGTGAACTACTGAGAAGTGGTGAAAGAGGTTGAAATGCCCTGAATGGGTATCCCACTCATCAGCAGCACAGCTGGCCTTGGACACCAGACTGTGACAGGTGTTCTGAGTAAGGTGACTCTTATGGCCACTGTGCCTGGGAAGTCTATGCTCACTACAGCTATTTACTCTGAGAACTGTATTGCGTTCACTGTACAAAGACTTGGATCTCCATAGACTGATAGCAATCCTTCTTAACGCATATAACTATCAGAACTTTTTAAACAAATACTCCCATTTCTCAGGTATTAATCAACGTTTACACCCCACGCAACTCCATTACCCATTAGATAACATCATATACATAAACGGACATTTAACCATCAAGAGACTTAACATGGCCCTTCGTCATGCAGCAACAGACTAAGTAACCATGATGCACTCCCGAGACATTTCCCGTGCTGTCCAACAGTAGTTCTGACTCTGTAAAGGCTATCACACCCTCAAGTCTTATTTCCTACAATCAGAAATTATCCCTGAAATATCATTTCCTCTCAATAAATATAGAAAAATTAGAAATAATAGTAATTACTTTAATGACTAGAAATAACTAGTAATAAAATATTACCAATTAATATTAATTACTAATAATAGTAATAGTAACTACTAATAATAATTACAATAATTCATAATTAAGAATAATAGCACCTCTGTGGCTCCTGTTTGTACTGAACTATACACAGGACTAGATAAGTTGAAGATAGAACCATTATATTTTTTCATATTTTCAGTGAAAAAATTAAGATTTATCCATGTATGTTCTATATTCAAATAATGATTATAAGATCAAATAGTTTCAAACAGTAAAAGGAAGAACAGAAGAAAAGTTTTTTAAAGGAAGCAACTAATTATGAAACTTTTTAAATTCTCAGTAGTGCTTTTTTCAGGGAGGTAACTATAAATATTTCCTTCATATGGTGAGTATCAGGAATTGGTCTGAATCTTTTGAAGTGGGAAGTTTTATGCTCATATCAAAGAATTCCAGCTTTTCTTGAAGATGCCACAACTACACGTCTCAAAAAGCTTCATTCATTTTCACTTTTGCTTTGTAAAAATACCAAAGTTGAAAAATATCTAGCTCAAAAGATAATTATGGATGTAAAATATGACACTGAAGAGGGAGCAGACACACATGTTAAGATCAAGGCTGAAGTTTTTGATCCTTACTAGAACCCCTAAGGGAAGTGGATCAAGTAACAAAATCGCCACTTTTAAATTTAATGATGTAGAGTGTTTATTTTGAGATTAAAAATAGGTAGGAAATAAGCAAATTTTCAAGACATTTTCAAACCTCTGTCAAGCATTAGAGCACTTAACTATAGAAAAATCAAGCAACTGAGACTGAGCTGAAGTCCTGCGAAGCAGGTTGTGACACGTGCATGCAACGCCAAGATACAGGCTGGCCTGGCGTGTTGAACAGGGTCCAGAGCCAAAGTTCCTCCCCTCCCAGTTTCACTGGCCGGAGAATTGCTGGCTCTCTCATTTGACAACTTGTGCGAGTCTTCACAAGCACAGACCACACCCGTTGACCCCACACTTTCAGCTATCGTGACAAAGACCAGATCTCTCTTACAAACAAATACTCAGGTACCTGGTATGAACTTGCTTGTCTGCTTCAGGACACAGATAAGTGAATTTTTGAGAGGTCTTTCAGTCTTCTAGGTTATTTACCATTTTCTATTAATTTTAATCCAGAGGCATGGGTCAAAACTTACTAGGTAACATTTACTTACTTATTTTAATTTTTTATTATGAATAGAATATATTTATTGGGGAGAAAGAAAGCTCCTGTGCAGGAGAGGGACAGGAGGGCAGCCCTAAGCAGGTGGGCCCCATCATTTAATGAATCACTGTCATTCTACATATTCTCACTAATAACACAATGTGAGAACTTCAAAAGATTTATCTACTGTTTCAAGATAGCTGGACACCATTTGTTTGTTCAAGAAGCAATTTGTTAGTTAGCATCAGGAAAATGTATATAAATAAATATAAAACAGCACATGCTAGAAAAAGTAGGGGTAAATCATGCCCTATTGTGTAAAACTATACCTCTATGTCCAGGAAAATATTTACACTTGTAATTCCCATAAAGAAAAGAGAATTGTACCTATTGTTAGTCGCAATATTAAACTGTAGTGAAACAATCTGGTAGAGCATAGACATGCTGTATAGAATCTAGTTGTACACTCATGCTAAGGAGAGTAACGTGGATGATTGCATTGAGGTGAAAGGAAACTAATTATAATCTAAGCTTTCAAATTTGTCAGCGCTCTCTCAATGTTAAATCAGCTGTAGAAAACAAGGATGGAAACAGGTAAATTTAGATGGAATATTACTGATATGGTACCGAATCCTGCTGTAACTCAGTTCTGTTATTATGAAGAAAATATTATTTTAAGTAATTGATCAAAAGTTCAGAATCAATCATGCAAGCCTTAGACATGTCTTTGGAAATTGACAGGGAAATTTCTTTCACAATTTTTCAAGGTAGCCAAGAAGCATAGCATGAACATTTTGTCAGGATTTGGAAGTCTTGAGAAATATTGTATAATGGCATTTTAGCATCATCTCCAGCCTCAGTAATACCAGATGCTACACTTCCAACTCTTTTGCAGTGGCATTTTAATAAAAATAAGGGAAATCTACTTCAAATTATGAAAATAAAAGAAAAAGTTAATTTTTGATAGACTATCCATTCAAAAACTGGAATTGGCTAGGTAGTTCTCTACTCAACAGCAGTGCACTAAAATGGCGAATAATAGCAGTGCAGATTTAGTACATTTTATTTTCTCAAAGTTCAGCTAAACTTGAATTTCGCTCCATTCACAATTTTGAAGGAAAACCAAAAGAGACATAACCTCTGTAATAGTTAGTGGCAACTTCTATGAGATTGGAAATGTATTCAGTGTGAAAATATTGAGTCACTAAGCCTTCAGACTGCATTCCAAAAGTCTACCAGGGACATTTCAATCAGGGCTATGAGAATGTGACAGCCAGGCCATTGGGGCTAAAAAGCATTGTACAGAATTATGTTGGTGAATCTAGTGCCCTCCAAATGACCTCAAGGGTGGCTGCAATATTAACTCATTGAGAAACCTATTCTTAAATTGAATATTTTTTTCCAAAAAGGGGGGGGGTAGAAAAAAGAAAGTCTTGAGTTCTCTGTAAGAATGCTAAATTACCTTATCTCCCAATGGAATGATTCACTTTCATTTCCAATAGCAGTAAAGCCTATTGACCCCATGGTGTTATCCTTCTTGCTGCTCCTGCAGTGGTTTCTTTAATCTCTCGGATCAAAGATTGGTCAATAAAAATCATCTCTGCTTTTGTGGGGAGCAAACAAACTGCACTCAGTCCTATGATAATTGTAAGTTTTCACAAAATTCTACAGGAAGGAATCCTCATGTGTTGTTATTAAATTACCAAAGGGGGGAAAAAATCTGTCTTCTCTTTGGTAAGCCCATTTAAAATACACTAAGTTTTCCAAGCTTACTACTTCTCTTGGGGTAGTGGGAGATTGTAACCCCCCTCCTCCTAAAAATTTTTAAATGAATTTTGAATCAGTGAAAGATCTCTTACCAATGACCCTGAACACTGAAGTCCAATTTTTCTGCAGAAAAAAAAATTACATGGAGGTGTCATTTTGAAAAAAGAACATCAATATAAATGACAGCCTCAATATGAACTGCCCTTTGCAATAAAGGAAACATGCTTCAACCCAAAACGAAAAGGACAACTTCCTTGGTGAAAGAGTAGGTCGTTTGTTTTCTCCATTAAAATTTGGTCTACTTTGGTGAGCAGTAACAAGTTCCAGTAGTAAATGGGAATAATACCCACTTTTGAATAAGGCTACAATTAGTCAACTGAATCTAGACTCAGTTCATTAATTCATCTAATAATACATTATCTCGGTCTCTGCTGGGAGATTCATGAGTCTTCTGAGTTGGCACAGAGCTAACAAATTTCTAACTGAGTAAGACACACGTTGCCATTGGCAGCACCATAAAGTATCGCCAATTTTATTTTATTCTTTGTTGGTGGTCATAAAACTATATTAATCTGCTTAAATAAAAAATGTATTGGAGAATTATCATTTAGTAGAAGTAAACAACTCTGTGAGGAGCATTCTGAAAGAATACTGACAGAAGAAAATAATGATCAATTTCAGTGACGCAGCGGGAAATACCAGTTGTGAGTGATAGCTACGCTAAATAGTGCTAGCCAGTTTGTGCGATACATCAGAAGGAAAGAAGTAATTGAGATTATAAAATTCTAGGACTGTGAAATGTAGAAGAGGTGAACTGATTCTCAAGAAGACGGAATACATTTTTATCACGATTTGCATGCCCAGATATTTTGTTAAGGAGGATGGTACTACTGAACTCCTCAGCATAAAATTGTTCCTCCTACGTTTTGAGTGTTACAAGGATTTGTAAATTTGTCACTATTTTTACATGGCCATGGCAAAAACAGATGAAAGTATTTAGTTTAAAATCATGGGGTGGGGGGAGGCTCGGCAGCTGCAGTGGATGGACTCGGG
Source organism: Myocastor coypus (assembly GCA_004027025.1). NCBI lineage: Eukaryota > Metazoa > Chordata > Mammalia > Rodentia > Myocastoridae > Myocastor > Myocastor coypus. The sequence continues at coordinate 3,111 of PVJA010005064.1, read as the reverse complement.
TGTCAGAGTTGTTCTAAGGCTGCTGTGGGCGGGAGGGGGCCGGCCGTGGGCAGAAACCCTCAAGGCGCAGGGGACCTGCAAAAAGAAGAACCAAAGGAATTAAGGCAGCAAAGCCAACAACGCCCCCGTACCTGCCCCAAAGGGCAGAAGATGGAAACATCAAATATAAACTTGAAGCTAGTGAACCCATCCCAGTACTGCTTTGAGCTCCTGGTGACACAGATGAAGTGCAAACTCTAGGAGGGACGTGGGGAGGCCGTCTACCAGACTGCGGTGGAGGACAATGGGCTGCTGGTGGGGCTGGCTGAGGAGGAGATGCGGGCCTCCCTCATGACCCTGCATCAGAAGGCCAAGAGAGTTGGTGCAGATATTACTGTCCTCTGGGAGGGAGAAGTACGCTATGATTGTGACACCCCCTGGAAGGTCACTGAGGTGATAGTGTAGAAGGGTCCGGACAACCAGCAGTTCTTAGACCTCCGAATGGCCGTCCTGGGGAACGTGGACTCTGGGAAGTCGACCCTGCTGGGAGTCCTGACTCAGGGAGAGCTGGACAATGGGTGAGGCCGGGCCCTGCTTGACCTTCTCTGCCACTTGCATGAAAGTCAACCTGGCCAAGCCGCCAGCATCAGCTTCGAGATCCTGGGTTTTAACAGCAAAGGAGAGGTGGTGAATTATAGTGACTCACGGATGGCAGAGGAAATCCGTGAGACCAGCTCCAAGATAACCAGCTTCATTGACCTGGCCTGTCACCACAAGTACCTGCATGCCACCACCATCTTGAGCCTCGCCTCCTACTGCCCCGACTATGCTCTGCTCCTGGTCAGCACCAGCGCTGGCATTGCTGGCACCACAAGGGAGCATCTAGGGTGGCACTGGCCCTGAAGGTGCCATTCTTCGCCGTGGCCAGCGAGGTGGACCTGTGTGTCAAGACCATGGTGGAGAGGGCAGTATGCCACCTGGAGCAGGTCCTCAAGCAACCTGGCTGCTCCAAAGTCCCCATGCCGGTCACCTCTGAGGATGATGCTATCACTGCCACCCAGCAGTTCGCTCAGTCACCCAATGTCACCCCCATTTTCACACTGTCCATCCCACTGTGTCTGGAGAAAGTCCGGACCTCCTCTAAGTCCTCTGGACCATCCTTCCCCGACTCACCAACAGCAAAGAGCAGGAAGAGCTCATGCAACCATTGACAGAAGTCCCGGTGGATGAAATGTACACAGTACCAAAGGTCAGGACTGTCGTTGGAAGGACACTTTAAAGCAGGATCTGCTTCAAGGGTGACCAGCTGGTGATGGGCAGCACGGATCATGGCTGCTTCTTAGAGCGGAGGGCGTGCAGCATCCGGCACAACTGCTGCGCCTGCCACGTGCTATGGGCAGGCAGGCCGCAGCGTTGGCCCTTGGGGACTTTGACCCTGCCCTCCTTCGGAAGGGCATGATGATGGTGAGCCCCAAGATGAACCCCACCATCTGTTCAGTGTTCACGGGAGAAATAGTCCTACTGTTCCATGCCACCATCTTCTGACGAGGATTCCAGGTGACAGCACGTGGGCAATGTCCATCAGACAGTCGTGATGGAAAAGACCCATGCCAAGGATGACTTGCAGACTAGAGAGAAGGCAGTGGTTCATTTCTAATTCCTGAAACACCTTTGTACCTAAAAGTGGGTGCCAAGCTGCTGTTCCTGGAGGAGGTCACTAAAGGCACCAGCCATGTCACTGATGTACAAGCCATTTCAGCAGAAGCCCAAGCCAACATGGGCTTCTGGGTCCTCCAGGCAGGGAAGCTGTTGTGCTTCCTACAATATATAAGGTGACTGCTGGCCATGCTGCCCACTGACGGCAGCTGAATGTATTAATAGGCTAGGGAGAGAGGGGTGCTCTCTGCCACCTGTTTCCTGCCACCTTTCTGGAAAGGTGTCAAGTTTGGTGTGGCAGGGAGGGGCAATCCTGCAGAAGACAGAATTGAGAGTAGTGCCAGCTGCTGTCTGCCCACCTGGCAATCGGGTTGGCTCAGCCCTGGAAATCCTGTGCCCTGCCCACCAGAAGGAGCTCATTACAGCCACCTTGGTCCCACTGTCAGGACTGGTGTGTCTCACCAACATGCTCTCTGCACTTCAGGAATTGTCACAGCCAGGGTGGCCCATGAAAGCGCTCCTTTCTCTGTACCTCTTCTCAAAGCCATGTAAGTTACCAACTTATCCCTGGCTGTGGACAAGACACTGCTCCACTGAAAGTGGCCCAATGAATGGCTGTGCTCCTGCCTATGCTGTACTGAGACCCAGGGTCCATTTCCCAGCTTTATCTCTGGTCCTTTCAGCACTCAAGTACCATGTCCCCAGCTCCCCCTGTCACAGGCCCCACAGGTGCTACTTGTCTTGCTGGCCCAGATGTGGGGCTGCCAGGCTAAGGCCTGGCATACTGAAGGCCAGCTGCATGTCACTCAGTCTTGTCCTTCCCTCTGCAGTTGTCAGCCCTCATCAAACAGTGTTTTACCTTCCCGGACCCATATTTCCACACGCTTCCATCCTCACCCCACTTCCTCATTTTAGTCATTTGTAGTGCCTGTCCCTGTCCCTTGTTGCAGCGAACCAGGGAGAAAGGGAAAGAGGTTGCCCTACGACCCAGTCTTTAGTTATGGATTCCTCCTTTCCCTTTGTTAGCATCCTGGGTTCCATGGACTCAGGGACTTGATGACTGAGGTTTTTCTGCAAATATATATATATATATATATATATATATATATATATATGGCTTAAATAGATGTATTTAACATATATTTAAATATATATTAAATACACATATATAGTGTACAGAATAAAAACATATTATTGAAAAAAAATCATCAAAGGAATAGGATTAAATAAATCCCTGAATTATTACTGTCCATCTCTAATTTAAAAAAATAGTTTATTGATATTTTGTCATTCTTAGGAAATAGCATCTAAATTTAAAAAATAAAATCATTTAAGAAAATTGGCTTTGCAGCTAAGGGGACTGGGCTAAAATTTTAGATTCAAGGCAAAGGAAGGATTTGAACCCAAGTGAATCTTACTCAAGAGATTGAGCTCATTTTTTGTTCTCTCTCTCTCTCTCTCTCTCTCTCTCTCTCT